>JARHVA010000171.1:1515000-1525000 GCA_037957365.1 Torreya grandis | reverse complement strand
TAAAAACTACTAGCTACATGAATGTTGAAGCTTAATAACATATTTGCATGTAAGTAAGAAATCACTATGAATGGATTTTGAGTGTGTTGGTAGAATCATTTCAGATATTAGTCTATTAATGCCTAGATTTGGCATGGGAATTAATGTATCTTAGGATATATTTGTGCTACAAAGGATTTTACTATTATATCTTAGTTAATTATGTTAAGTATTGTAGACACCAAAATAGTGTCTACACCCCCTTGGTCCCTTTCTAACTTTAACATGCCTAACCTACACTTTATTAATTTAAAATACTTATTTTAAATTAATCATCACCCTTAACACCTCACCGTGGACACCTCACCTTGGACACCTCGCCTTAAGACCATTTCTCACCCTATGACTCACCTTGAGACTAAGTCATCCCAATCCTAACAACCTAAGACCTATTCTCACTCCCTTCCAACCTCCTAACCAACTCTCATGTTTAATAGCCCACCATTTGACCATTCACCAATGACAACTGCACTTGGCAGATGGAGAATGGGCAAGGGGCTATTTTTAGCCCTTTTACACATTTTACACCCACTGACATCAGTCAACTATCGATCGATGCCGATGGGATCACTGACGTCAGTTACATAAACTAACCCCAAACATGAGTTAACGGCTCTCTTTCTTGGCAAAATCTAGGGAAATCAAGGACTCTTTTGATCATTCTTCTCTCTCTCACTCTTGGACACGCACACTATAAGACCAAGCATCAGACTTCGACTAACACTCTCCAGGCCATGGAAACTCTGCAAAAGTCACTCCAAATTGGACCAGAACATTGTACAAGGACCCGACATCAGCCATAATAGGAACAAGCATTCAAACACCTCTGGTTCTTTACCGATTAAGAGCTAAGTATTCTTCTGCCTTTTATCTCAAGTAATTTAGAATACATCAGTAATTAGTTTCTATTTACTACTTTTAAATACTATCTACCAGACCCGACCTGACCTTCTTTTTGGAGAGGCTGAAAAGCCTTCTTCATACCCTTATCCCTTTCGATAACCTATCATCTACCTTTGCCCTTCTACGAGCCTTATTCATCTCTGTGCAACCTTGCACAGACCTTTTAAACCCACAAAATCCTTCTATCAACCACAGACTTTTCTCTGAGACCCATCCAAGGACCATTGCCCCTATCAATGTCGGTAGACTAACCGACGACGGCATCATTGATCAACCGATGGTGGCAGACTAACCAACGTCGATAACCTTGACCAACTGATGCCGATAGAACTACTGATGTTGGCAACTATGGAAGACTGACAGCAAAAATTAGGTACGCATTATCTATTTCTATTTCTTTAAGTCTTTCATTATTTATTTATCCAACAATCTTTTTATCAAAATGTGGACTATCATCCCTCCAGGAAGTCTTTACTCTTCCGAGACTGAGCATGTGCTTGGCAGTCCACCATATATCTATCTAACATTTTCTTTGTTGAGTCTCTTTCTCTCTACAGGTGTCTTCCTCCACAGCCAAAGAGGAGCTCCTACAACGTCTGGATACGGTGTGCAACTTAATCTGAGTACGTACAAACCCCTGACCATTATCTTAGTTTCTTATTTCTTTTGAATGTAAACAACACAAAAAGTAGTAGAAACATTCTGGCACGCCCGATGGGACCCCTGGAGTTTTCCTTGGGTTCATTCCTTTTCTTCTAAAAAGCAAAATTTCATATAGATGCATTAGATTTCTTCTTACATCCTTCTTCTATCTCTTTACTTCAAAAAGACACCATTAGCACAAGTTAAAAAGAATCTTACTTTTTCTTCTCGTCACCTTTCTTTTCTTGCCTAGAGTAGTGAAAATTCATGCTCTTAACCTTTTCTCCCACTTGTTTGCATCCAAAAAAAACATTTCATTTTGGGTTAAAAATCTATTGCATTTCATTTCTGCTTGAATGCATATTTAGCTCACTCATTTAGTAATTAAAACACATTATGAATAAATCATAGTGCACATATGTTACACAACCTAAACACATTCACAAATCAAACTTATAACATACCTGAGACAAGGCCCAACTAGGATTTCATCACCTAGCAGATACCTTACCCTTCCCGATGATCCTACTTAGATTTTACCACCAAGAGGAGGACCCACTTTGTTCTCTGGCAGAGTATAAACTCTAGGCAAAGTATATATTGGCTAAGCGGCCTAGCTCAGCTCTAGGTTCGTGAAGTGAAGGGAGCAAGTCCCAGCACCAAGCCACATACAAAACCTAACACAGACTTTTGAGCACCAAAACATAACCCGAAACCAGCTTTAGACTTCCTTTTTAGGACCCGTTCTAAAAACCCACTTCCCAAACATATTCTTCTAAGGCATAAGCCACCACGACTCTAAAATTTATTCCTAGGAATTAAACATTTAGAGGTTGCTTGCCTTCATCTTTTCTATTTTTTTATCTGATTGTTTGAGCTGGTGAGGACACATTATTTTGAGCTTCAAGAACAACTCAGAACTTTCCATTTCTTCCTTTCTTCCAAAAACTTTTAGTTTTCTGAGTTTTTGGAAATACACAGACACCAACATCAATTTTTCTATCGATGTCAGCAACTTTTCTTCACCGTCATCAATTTTTCCACTGATGTCAGCAACTGCATCACTGACATCAGTTATATTACCATCATCGGCAAACTTTTCACAACCGACATCAATTTTTCCACCGACGTCGGTCACTGTCACCAATTTTTCTTCCAAAATAGCAAGCTAAAAACCCAACCTTCTTGCTGTTCAATAACTTCTAGTATTTCTAAAACTAAAATACACATTTTTTGGAACCTAAACCTTTTTGCCTTCAATGGTTTTGACACACAATCAAGCCAAAACTCTTATTGACCACGCGAGGCAACAACCACTTCCGCCTTCGCCTTTCATACCAAGTCACCAAATGGAGCATACTTCATATACTGAACATACTCCTATTCATCCAACCCTAGATCAACCTCCAATTGATCCCAAAGGGGACCAAAATTTTGAGAGACTCCTTAACCACAATGCCAAGGCGCTCCAACACTATCTCGTAAGAAGCCAAATGTGATATCCTTTAGGTATCTCAATTTATGGGATGCCAACTTCTCTTGCTAAAGCAGCGATGACATCAACAACATCCTCTACCCAACCCATAATGACTCAGACAACTACCTCGACCAATAACCCAACCATGGCCAATACTCAAGATTTGGCCTCCCCTTCCATTTTTCAACCTACCTCCATTGGGGTTTCCATACCCCCTCAACCACAAATAATTCAACCAAGTTCTACACCATCCTAGAACTTGATTGTCTCTAACCCACACACTCTTGCACCCATAAACATAGGAGTGGCCACCTATTCTTTTACCAATGCCGCCATTCAACCACCTTTGGCGGTATCTAGTCAACTTATGCCCCTCAACTTCACGGCACAAGCCCCCTTGACTTCAACAACAATCCCTATGATGAACTACCAATATGTTGTGCCTATACAAATGCAACCAAGTACGTCATACGCCCCTCCTAATGCCTTCCAAGTACCTTACAACCTAGGGGGTGCCTCTCATACCAATTCATCAGTAGATCTAATCAAGATGCTGATGGATAAGATGTCTAACCTTGAGACATCTATTTCTGGTTTAAGCAATGTTCTTTCATATGAATAAATATGCAACGAACCCATACACCCATCGGTGCCCATTAGACCATACCCAAGCCAATGGGAACTTCCTAAATTTACTCATTTTTAGAGTAAATAGGACCCACAACAAAATCTACAAGCATTTAGACACGCTTGTTATCTCATAGCACATGATGATGCATTACTACTTTGCACATTCCCCATGTCACTTTCGAGGGCCGCCCTTGACTGGTATAGCTCTATTACTAGTCATTCTCTCTTTTCCTTCACCCAACTTGCCCAACTATTTCTTGACCACTTTTCAATCAACATCACTAAAAAGGTCTCCATTACAGACCTATATTCTATTAAACAATTCGATGATGAGTCAATCACTGACTTTGTTGCCCATTGGAGAGGTTTGATCAACCAACTCTCCTTTTCATTACCTCAAACTGAGCTCATTGAGCTCTTTGCAAGAGCATGTGCCAAGCACATCTCATCCACTTTACGGGTTCAAACATTTTGCACATTTGACGAAGCTTTCACCATGGCCAAAAAGCTTGAACTCCATGCAGTCGAAGAGGACAAGGTCACATTGCGTAGTAAAAATTCCAACGCAAAATCCAATGATCCTTCATCTTCCAAACCTTCTTCTTCCAATGCCAAGTCCAAAGGATCAGAAAATGATGTAGTCCTTAGGTCATCATCTTCCACAACAACCAACCAATCTCAACCTTCCACATTTGAATACATCACAAAACAATTCCAACAATGATACGTACAGCATTAATACACTCCAATAGGAGAATCATACACTTTTGTGTTGGATAAACTAGTCAAGCAGGGGGTCCTTAATCTCCCTCAAATCTGACCAGTCCAATTTGACCCCTCAAAAGCCATCCCTACATGGTATAGGGAAAATGACTTTTGTAACTTTCATCGTGTCAAGGGTCATGACACAGACAACTGTAAAACTTTCAAAAACATTATTTAGGACATGTTGGACAAGGGGGATCTTGTTTTGGATAACCCAATTGTGCCAGCTAACCAAAACATAGACATCTTTAAGCAACCATTCCCTAACCATCCCCCAAGTCAAAACAACATTCAGACCATAGCCGATGACCCCCAAGAGTGTAATATACGCATGATCGACATGGTTTCTAACCAACATCTTCCACAGTCTGAAGAGGTTGGTCAACCTATCTCTCCACAATAGGAAGAAGAACCTTCTTCTCCTATTTGTCCACCATAGGTAGAAGAGCCTTCTTCTCCTATTTGTCCTCCACCAGTGGAGGATAGTCCTCCAACAACCTCTTTTTCACACATAAGAGAGGCTACTTTGACCTCTCCCATATTGGAGGATGTTTTGATGGCACCAACATTGGTTGCCTCACCCTCATCCTTCTTATCATCAATGGGGGATCATATTTTCCCCATGCCTAGACCACACGTTGAAAGCAAGACCATCCCTATGCTCTATCCAACTGAAGAGCCATAGTCTCCAATTCCTTCTCCTTTGAGAGAGGAACTAGCCACCTCACCCACTTTGGTTGAAGAAGATCCAGTGAAGGTAGATTTGAACCTCGTCTCACACAATAGTAGTCCTCGCACTAAACCAAAGAAAGATACTAAACCACGTCAGAGAAATCCTCCCCCACCTTCACAATTACCCTCCATTTTGGGTCCACATCCTTCTACTTTAGTAGGGTTGCTCTCTAATCCAACACCTCTCATTAATAAAGTGTCATCTACATGTGTGGCCATACCGCCAACCAAAAAGATGGTATGACAAACTCCTCCAACAACTCCTAAACAAAAGTTGTCAACACCTACTGCAACAAAGAGCGCAAACCTATTTGTGGGTTCTTATACTTCGATGTTATGTCAATTGTTGCAGTCCTCTAGCATTATCCTCCCACCTATTAAACCAAACCAACCTCTTGGACCAAAACCATCTTGGTTCAATGACACTAAAATTTGTTGGTATCACCGCACATCGGGGCATGATACTGAGCATTTTTGTGCCCTCAAGGTTTTCATTCGTCAACACTTGGAAAAGGGTACCCCTCACATTAAGGATTCCCTTGACCACATTTTCAACAAACTATCAACACCACAGACACCATCTCATGTCTCCTCACCTTCATCGAGAGCCCATCATCAGACCATAGTCCCTCTATCACCTTCTACTCCTTTATTCAAAATCAACACCATTAATGTGGCCACCAGGCTCCAAATTGTGATGGATAAAGGAAAAGACCAGGCTTCTACACCTTGGACATGTCCATTTGTCAAGCCCTTTCAACCATCAAAACCCAAGATTTCTATCTTGGGTACATCTCGACCAACATGATTGAGGGAAATTCCTCCTAACCTCTCTAGTCCACATGATGCTTGGTATAAGTGACTTGTGGACTACTTAACATATTTTATCATGCCTCCTAATCTCTCTAGCAATGGACAGTGGGATTTTATCAAAAGTACTGCACACTACACCATGTTAGGGGGTCTTCTCTAAAATGAGGCTTAGATGGCCTCCTTCTCCAATGCTTAACCACCACAGAGACATCTCATGTCATCAAACAAGTCCATGACGGGATTTGTGGGGGACATTTCAGTAGTAACTCGATTGCCAATCACATCCTCTGCCAGGGCTATTATTGGCCCACTCTTCACCAAGACTGCAACAACTATGTTCAGCATTGTACCAAATGCCAACAACATACTAACCGACTTCACATCCAACATCAACCAAAACATGCCTACAACAACAATCTAAAAGATCGAGATTTCAAAATAAAAAATATCGCCCTTAAAGACACCCATCACGTGACCAATATAGAAAGAAGTAAATGAGGCAAGTTTGCTCTTAATTGGCTCGGACCTATCATAACGTACACGCATGGATCAATGACTTATCATTTGTCTTCTCTTGAAGGCCGACCAAAACTTGAGCCTCTTAATGCCTTACGTCTACAACCATTTTACTGTTAGTCAAAGTAATCATTCACTTGAGCTCGTCCCTTGAGCAACCCTTGTCATCCTCATTCATTCTCCTTTCAACCCTTTTGTCCCTACAAAAATTAATCAACCCTTTTTGTCAAGCATGAATGCTTTGTCCTAATAAAAGGGAACTCTTAAACCTCTATAGTCCAGTCCATGACCAAAATTCAGTCAAACATAAAAACATAAAATTGGGATACCTATCAAAGGTCATAAACTATAAATGCAGACTGCTCCCTCGAAGGACAGCTACATCATTACTATAATTAATAGACTACTCCCTTGAAGGATAGCTATCCAAAGACTTCCAAATATATAAAGCACAATATAGACCACTCCCTCGAAGGATGGCTATACCTAAATTTTGATACATACACAACACCCTCTCAAAAGCTTCTCATACCGATTAGCTTTAACATGACCACAAAACAAAACAACATCCCCTAGTGGACTTCTCGCATTGATCAGTCTACTAAAAAAAAGAGACTGACAAACTATTAAGTCATGGACTTGTCTATAGTCATTCTCAGGGTCACCTATAAAAGCGGCAAAGCTATCCCTACTAAAAAGGGTTACACTATCCTGACATATTACCTAATCACACCTAATACCCCAACATACTCAAGGGATTTTGAGCTCACTTAATGTCAAGTGACTACACTACTTCTCTAACATACATCAATGGTCAACGACGTAATGCATAAACAGGGCTTTTATTTCCAAAAACCCTATCTATGCCATCATTATGGTCCTTGTCAATGAAAGAGCAATGTGCCTTTCACTTCTTACACCTTGGTCACATTTAAACCAAACCAAAACATTTTATAACCAAACCAAACCAAACCAAACCAAACCAATCCACTAACACGACCTCATGATTTGTTTAATACACATGCCAATTTGTGTCATATGACTCATCATAGACCATTCACACTAGTTTTTATGGAAAAAAATACACATGGAAACTATTGACCACATGATTTATGTCACGCATATGCCATCACCGATATGGAAATTTGCTCAAGCATAAATATACTCTTTTCATTTTTGGCATACACCATCACTAATATAGAAAATTGCTAGGAATGAAAAACTATACAACCAATGTTACAGAATACACCATCATGGAAAATGCTGTAACATCATTATACCTCACATAACCAATGTTACAGAATACACCATCACATAATATGGAAAAGGTTGTAGCATCATCATGACTCATCATTTCAAGCATGTACCATCACACATATGGGAAATGCTACCAACACTAACTTGACCAAAATGACTATCAACCACTTTGACTCTTCCTCCCTTTTTGTCAAGAACTACATTGGCCTGAGGTCCTTAAAATAGGGGCTATGTAGGCAGCACTCAGTCTTCTGAGGTTAGCTCGGCCACATTTCTTCGTTTGTCTACCTGATGGACCAACCATATTACCTTTAACCATGACTTAACCTAGTCAACCTAGACCATAACCTACACTCATTCTTCCCTTTTGTCAAGAACTACATTGGCCTGAGGCCCTTAACATAGGGGCAATGTAGGCAGCACTCAATTTTCTAGGGTTAGCTCGACCATTCACCCATTTGTCTCCCTAATGACAAATAGCCATTCATTCATTCATCTACTTGATGGACGAACCATATAACCTTTAACCATGACCATACAACCAGCCCGAACACTGCAGAAGTCACCTTTGACTTCTCATGGGGCACATTGGAGATCACATACATCTCCCTGACCACAACAAACACCACACTTGAGATCACTTATATCTCAACCCGACTCGACTAATGACTATGGAGATTGCGACTATCTCCTCTAACCATGACCACTTTCGAGACAACTTTGCCTTAGTTGTTTTGATTACATGTATGCTACCTCACGAATAGTTAGCAAAATTGTTTGCACCTCACATTACGACCCTCACAAGTATTGGATCGCACTCCAATTGATCCCCACTACTTGTGACATTTTCATGTTTTCCAGGAGCACTTCCTAAGCCCAGGATACTTAGAACACGACTACCATTGGAGCTACAGCTTTGATCATTTAACCCAATTAGCTATGACTAAAAGCTGGGGACCGATTATTTTGATTTTAGCACTCCTCGACCTGACTTGTGACAATTTGAGCTACCTATCACGTGAAGTGGTATACGTGCAATCACAACTATTGTAGCGTTCACACTCAAACTTCACCATACCCATCCACTACCTATCAAATCGGCACCTGACATCAGGTTACCTTCCCTCGACTCCCCCCGCTTTGAGGGGGAATACCTCATCCATACTTGGGTGAACTAAATCCTATTTTTGTCTTGTAGTTCATCAAGAACAACCAACAAGACAAAAAGGGGCAAATGTAGATGCCAAAATAGTGTCTATACCCCCTTGGTCCCTTTCTAACTTTAACATACCTAACCTACACTTTATTAATTTAAAATACTTATTTTGAATTAATCATCACCCTTGACACCTCACCATGGACACCTCACCTTGGACACCTCACCCTATGACTCACCTTGAGACTAAGTCATCCCAATCCTAACAACCTAAGACCTATTCTTACTCCCTTACAACCTCCTAACCAACTCTCGTGCTTAATAGCCCACCATTTGATCATTCACCAATGACAACTACACTTGGTGGATGGAGAATGGGCAAGGGGCTATTTTTAGCCCTTTTACCCATTCTGTACCCATCGATGTCAGTCAACTATAGACCGATGTCGGTGGGATCGCTGACATCAGTTACATAAACTGACCCCAAATGTGAGTTAACGGCTCTCTCTCTTGGCAAAATCTGGGGAAATCAGGGACTCTTTCGATCATTCTTATCTCTCTCACTCTTGGACGTGCACACTCTGAGACCAAGCATCAGACTTTGACTAACACTCTCTAGGCCACAAAAACTCTGCAAAAGTCACTCCAAATTAGACCAAAACATTGTACGAGGCCTGACATTAGCCATAATAGGAACAAGCATTCAAACACCTCTGGTTCTTTATCGATTAAGAGCTAAGTATTCTTCTGCCTTTTATCTCAATTAATTTAGAATACATCAATAATTAGTTTCTATTTACTACTTCTAAATACTATCTACCAGACCCGACCCGACCCAACCTTCTTTTTGGAGAGGCTGAAAAGCCTTCTTCATACCCTTATCCCTTTTGACAACCTATCATCTACCTTTGCCCTTCTGTGGGCCTTATTTGTCTCCCTACAACCTTGCACAGACCTTTTAAACCCACAAAATCCCTCTGTCGACCACAAACTTTTCTCTAAGACCCATCCAAGGACCATTGCCCCTACCAACGTTGGTAGACTAATCGATGACGACATCATTGATCAAC
>JARHVA010000171.1:1242500-1510000 GCA_037957365.1 Torreya grandis | reverse complement strand
ATAGATGAAAGTTTCCCATCACATTTCAATCCTCCTGATGAAATTATAGGTCCATCATTGTCTCCATTTGTTCACTTCAACCATACCTTCTCCAAGTAGCATGCAATGTCTTGGTTTGAAACTGTGATAAGGTTGCTTGCATAAAGGTGGTTTGTAAAAGGTCTTGTTTGGAACTATCAGGGGCTTATTAAGGTATTGACATAATAAAGAGGGTGATGAATAATGTAGAGACATTCCCAAGGTGTATATTATCAAGCTTACATCATGTGAAATCCTAAAGTATGGAAAATGCAGACCTATAGGTCTACAGGCCTGTAGTTCTACATTTTAGGAGAAATTATTTTGAAATGTGTGTCAAAAGTGATTTTAAAACATAAATTTTGAGAGATGTAGTGTATATATGCTTGGATAAGTCCAATATTAGTGGAGAAGGTATGGTTTTAAGACCTAATGTCAAGACAACCCAAATAGACCTATAGGTAGAATGTAGGCTGAACATGTATGCTTAAGAAAATGGAAGTTGCCAATAAAATATAGAGGGATAAGGTTTGGATATTAAAAATTATTAAATTAAATTCAAGTAATATCATAATGTTAATATCCTAGTTTAGAAAACCAAGATTCAAAGCCTAATACTCAAGAGACTCTCAGCTCACATGTACATCCATGCCCTAAATTATACAAGAAAGGAGGTGTATGAAAGTGAAGATATAAGGTTTTATTAAATTTGAAAATTTTCATATGAAATAAATAAAATCTCAATTTTTTGATGAAATCATTGAGATACTTAGTGACATGGAAGTCCTAAACTCAAGACACACATCCAAAACCTTAATGACCACCTAAAAAAATATTTAAGCAACACAAATTGGTCTCTAGCTTGAAAATAAGATGTAGTGCTCACAATGGATTGGAGATTACAAAAATGGAAAAATCTAAAATATTAATTTGAGGTCAAAGAGACTCAAATTAAGGTCAGATAAGGAGATGATCAAATAAGACTCACTTGAACCCTACGTACATTCAACCAAGTACTCCTTTAGGGCTGCCTGTTTAGAGTGAGAGGTTCCTACTTGTTTTGAGATAAAATGAGGTATGATGGAAAGTAATTCATATTAAATTTATTAAAATATTATATAATGGCATTATGTATTCATCAATTTCAATAATAAGGATGTCCAAAATAAATTCATCACACCTACAATCACACAATCTAAACAAGATAGTCAAGCCTGTGTATAAGAATGATGGAAACCTACATGTTTTGAAATAACAATTGAGGATTTAGGTATTAAATTATTCAATTTTTTTTAATAAAATATCCTAAAAGTACTACAATATCATCTCAAACCTTCAAAAGTGGAGAAAAAGGGGCAAATAAAATAGCTAGGGTCTTTGCATTATTTGGCTTATAAACCCTGAGTATGAACCAATGACATTACAGGAGATATAATGAATGAATATGGATGAGAAAAAAATTTAAAAATATCACCATATATAATATACCCAAAAAATTCATTGTCAATTTAAAAAAAGTTCCAAAACAACACTTTTATACCTATTTTCTCTTCTAGACCTCACTATCTTAGTTTGCCAACTCGAGTTGTAGTTTGAGATGCTCATATATTTCATGAGGGTATGAATGGTGTCTCAAGATATTAGTGATGATAGGAAACCAATATTAAATCATGATTCATGGAATTTTATGTTCATATAAGGCATGCGCTTTATGAATAATCCTTAGGAGTGCAAGACACTCATAGGCTACCTAAAGGTCCAAATTTGACCAGTTGAGAGAGATTGATATCTTAAGCAACTAAAAAGAATTATATGACCAATAAAACCACATTAAAATCATTTATAACTCCAAATATGTCCTTACCATGACACTCATTTGTACCTACAACTATATGGATGTAATAAATGTTATACTTTTATGAGGTTTTAAGGTCAAAATAGGGTATAGAAGATCATGGATTGATGAAAACCATTGGTAGATATTATTTTGGTTATATTATACCTATTAAATTTTAAAAATACATACAATCCACACTTAAAATGCTCAAGCAAGTCTGGTTGTTGAAGGTAGTAAGAAGAAGGCTTGTGAAAGGCTAGGTTTTTGGGCAATTTCATGGTTTACATATCTAAAAAAGGCATAAAAATCCCATAATTGACATG
This sequence comes from Torreya grandis, assembly GCA_037957365.1. Classification (NCBI taxonomy): domain Eukaryota; kingdom Viridiplantae; phylum Streptophyta; class Pinopsida; order Cupressales; family Taxaceae; genus Torreya; species Torreya grandis. The sequence continues at coordinate 1,507,822 of JARHVA010000171.1, read as the reverse complement.
GAGTATGGTAATAATATGAGGAAATTTAATCACACAATTTTTGGAGGTTTCACTTATGTGGGAGGCCATTTGAGAAAAAAAATAGTTTTTAGGCCTAAAGGCCTATTTGGGGAAGAGATCAAATGAAAAAATGTACTTCCACTTAGAGTTGGGTCATTAAATTTGACATAGGGATGTAAATGGATAATGGGTACTAAAAAATATATTTATTTACCTTTTATAGTCCATAAATCCTTCCACACAAGGAACTTTGTGTGTTTTTAGGGCTGCAAGGATTTGAGGGCTAATGAGAGCTTAAGGTGCATGATGAGGTCTTGGTGAGTGTTCAATGCATCAAAAGGGATTGATTAGAGTCTAATATTATTGAGAGATTCCATAAATAGAGATAAAATTATAGTTATGAATACAAAGTCAATATTTGACACTTGCAAGTAAGGATAAAAATAACAAGGATAAGTGGGATTCAAGATACATAAGAGGTGCAATCATCATTGTAATGTTATTTTGGGGAGATACGAAGTAGATTAAAGGTTTCAAGAGAAGAGATAGAATGTAACTCAATATGACTTGGTGATGAAGGGTTCCACTTGTCATCTCACAAGCCAAGATAAAGGGCAATTTTGAAGAACAAGATCAAGGTGTCAAGTAAGGTTTGAAACTCCCATGCCACTTGGAATAGGAAAACATATTCAAAAGATCCATACTTGTCCTTTGAGATCTTCTAAAATTATTTCATAACTCTTTCTTGATTATAACTCCTTCTAGACACTTGGCACTCTATCTCTTATGCCTTGATAGGCTATGCATGTATCCTCCACCTAGGTATGGTGAAGCCCCGACCATTATAAATACTTTGATCAATGAAAAACTTATATTTTTACCTACTATTTTAACTGGTTTCAATGTGTGTGCATGACTAGTTGATCTTTTTAATTGATTAAGTTATCTTCCTTGGCATGTTATCCTTTTCTATCATTCATATTTAGTTTGAAAGATTATTTAAAGGTCTTTTGAAGTGTCTAAGTGAGGTGTGAAGGTTGAGTGAGTTTTCTATTCATTAGTTTTATTCTATAACCTCTTAACTAATCCTCCTAGCCCAAACATCTTTCACAACTTTCATACGAAATGTTGATGTAGAGAGGTAGATTAGGAGTAGTATTTATTTAGCTTAGTCTCATGGTTTATGTGCACTTGTAACTATTTATTAGTGGTCAACTTATTTGGTACATCACCTCTATTAGAATAGGTTTTCTCTCTATTTTCTTAACAACTTGGTAGATTAGTGAATGAGCCTAAGTGATACATCAAGGTGAGTTGACACTATAACCTATAGATTCAATCCACCTAAAGATCACCCACAACCTAGGATTATATCCATGTTACCCCAAATTTAGAAGGCTTGAATAATCTTCCAAGGGTGAAAATTTGGGCTATAGTAGTTAGTTAATACAAAAGGAAAGGAAATAAAAATGTGCATAAAATGAATAAAGTGTTGCATAGAGAATGGAATAAGAAAATCATAGATAAAATAAAAAAGAATGTGTACAAACCAAGGAATTATTAGATATAAATTATATAAAAAAAACTTGAGACTATAGAATATACAAAATATTACAAGATCCAAAATCTACGCAAAGAGAAAAAAATATGGATAAGGAATAAAGGAAGACTACACAAAAAATTAAAGAACACTATGCAAAAAGGAAAATGGATAAACAAAGGACACAATCAATGCATATAATATGCTAAGATAAGATTTAAGAATCAAATAATAGAACATAGGATACACCTTTAGCTAAGAGATCAAACAAGAATAAGAAAATGCTTGCTACAACCTAAAATAGAAGGCACCAAGGTAAATACAAAAGGCAAAATGTGCCAAGAAAGATAATGAAAACTCTCAAGGAAAAATCTTCATAAGATGGATGAAGAAGATAAGGAGATAAATATAAAATGAGATTGAAACTATTAATCTTGAGATAATGTTAAAACTAAAAAATGCTAGACTACAAACCAATTAGAACTAATGCTTAAAAAATGGAGTCTTTATTTTTTACATAAAAGTTTGAGCTAAATAAAATAGGAAAATAAGCTACTTGGAGAACGTCTCAAAACCTTTTAAAGAGTGGAAAAATGGTCTTAATGAGCAACCTACAACAGTTGGTTAGAGGGAAAAATATCAAGCAAAAACAAGAAAAAAAAGAGACATATTTGAAAATATTACAAGGGTGGAAACACTTGCAAAAAATATGATATTTATCCAACATAACCTTCATAAATCACAATATAATGTTTAATATGAACATTATGATAGCATTCAATTAAAATCAACAAATGGAATTTACCATAGGGTAATCTTTTGTTTACAATAGGTAGATAAGAAGTATTTTATTATTTCAAAATATTCAAGTACATAAGGGTGCCTATTGTTGGGGTCAGTGTAGATTTGCATAAATTAAGCCATTAACATTCTACAATAATGGAGCTGAACACAGACAATTTTTTCACACACTATAATATTTCTGCCTCATATTAATAATCTACTATTAATAGATTATATAGGAAATATCTTTCCTATAATAGGGGTAATCAAATCTCCATCAAAATCTCATATAATAGTACGAGATATCAACCACCTAACTAAACAAATCAACTTTGTATATTATTGTTGGGCATAACAATAATATACTAACAAGATTATAATAACGTAATATCCATAATTACATTATTTATTATTAAAAATGTGAGCAATATACTTCAACATTTACCCCCTTATGAACATTATTAGTCATATCTACACCACCTTAATGTGAGCATGGGGAGAATACATATCTTCAATATCTAGCCCAAATAAAATTGTATACCAACACATACTTTTAGGTTTACATACTATTATTTGAATCTTGTTGTCTGGATCTTGATACACATGACCACTAATATGAAAAAGAACACATCCCACATTTACTCCATATAACCAAAATAGACATGTCACTGACCAATCATTTTCATAAATAAGTAAGGTAGTTAAAGGATCTCTATAGTCAGAGGATTTTTGCAGTTATCTGCCCTCCTATACAGCTATTTTCCACATTCTATTGTATCTACACTCTCCCTTTTCTACAAATATTAGATATGTTCTAAAAATTAGGGGAATGAAAACACACATAACTTAGAAAATGAAAATATCATGAGGAATGAATCCTCATTGTTATCAGATGCAACCTCTGTTAATGTTTGTTGCTACTGAAACAAAAACAACATAAACATTTTCCATTACCACTAAAGAACTATCCTTGGCATTAGATGATTTGGCACAAAGCACACCACACTAAAAAAATAGAAAACATACTATGATGAAAATAACACACCACAAAAAATGTCACCAAAACGTCAATCGTGACTAACAAGAGGCTCGAGAATCTCCATCTTCCATTTTCTCCTTCTTCCAGTTGATGAAGATGCTTACTCAGCAAGAATGTTGTTGAAGATCAGGTGCATGTTGCTTTGATTGAAATGGGGTCCCCCCACAAGACTGACATTTTTGACATTTGACTCAGGACGTTAGGGTCACCCAAAAATGTGTCTGTAAGGCATTTTTTTTACAATTTTAACTTGGAAACTAGCTATTAAACTTTTGACTCTTTTGACAACACACTTTAAAAATGAATCTTTTAACATTTTTAAAATTTTATACATAAAAAATGGACCTTTGACTTTAATAACTCTAGATTTTAACATATGATTACAAATCTTAAATGACTAAGACTATTAAACTCCTCAATCACCTTGGAACTTGGCAAGCACATTTAAAGAGGATAAAAATAATTATAATAACAATTATGACATAGTTTCTAACCTGACACAAAATGAAATTAGTGACTTTAAAAAAAACTTAACTTCCAGTGAATTAAATACTAACCTATTAAAAGAAAAACACTTTGACCTGACTCAAAATGATTTTAACATTTATTTTTTATTTTTATTTTTTTAAAGACCATAAAATCCTAAACCAAAGTAATAAAAAAATTCTTAAACTTAAAGAGACTCAAATTTGACAAATTCATAATATTAATAAACCTTTAAAAGTTTAACAAACCAATATGATAAACTATGACAAATTTAATCATTTAAATCCATAAATAATTAAATAAGCTCATATGACTGAAATGGCATGAAGTATGTTGAGGTTGTAGCTATGTAAAAGATTAATTACCTGAGATCTATATTGAATCTTCCAAATCTTTGAATTGGAGTGACTTAATACAATGATTCACAAGCATGATCCAGTTCTTGTCACTCACTAATGTGGAATACTAGTCGATGTATATCAATGTCAAGGCTGAAGACATCAATTGATGAAATGCGAACAAAAGTCAATAAGATGCTTTGATCTATAGATTTGAACATTACTATTTTTTTCTCTCAATGATAGTGTTGGTGATCTGATATAAATCCTATTTAGATAGAAATACATAATGATAGGATGCTTGTTACAACTAAATGTAGTCTAGCGGAGCTCAACATTGAAACTATATGCCAAAATGATCATAATACTATTGAATTGTACCTCACATCTCCATCAGAATGAGTTGGTAGGTTGCACATAGTCTTGGTAGGTAAGACAAAATTAATAGACTCTCATGATAGCTGAAAATTACCCACTTTGATACTAGATGTTAAGGCTAGTTCAAATTTGCATAGTTTAAGTCAATAACATTCTACAATAATAGAGTCAAACACAAACAATTTTTTCACACACTATAATATTTTTTGTTTCATATTAATAATATGATATTAAAAATATTATATAGTAAATATATTTCCTATACTAGGGGAGATCAAATCTCCACCAAAATCTCATATAATAATATGAGATATCAACTACCTAACTAAACAAATCAACTCCATATATTATTGTTAGGCATAATTAATAATATACTAACAAGAATCTCATAATGTAATATCCATAGTTATGTTATTTATAATTAATACTGTGAGTAATATACTTCAACACCTATAAGCCATTAACCCAGAATGACTGATCCAAGACATTAACTAGAAACCTAACTCTATACAATACTATTTACTAGTAAAAAATATTAATTTTTTTTTATAATATAACTTAATCAAAATGTATAAAGGGGGTGTCTTAAATAAGAAGCATGCCCCTTTAATTTATTATAAACACATTAACTTAAACTATTGCTAACTTAGTGTAGGTATTTATTTCCTTGGATTTATTTATATGGGTATATTATATTTGCTCACATGAAGTTTTTCTACATTTGAGAATATGTTTATTTAGGTGAAGTTAGTATGTCATAGGTTTGACTGAAAGACTAGTATGTAACTCCAGGGGTGCTTTGACCACTATTTGAAGATTAAATCTCCTTTATGTATGCTTTACTTGAGTCTAACTCTCTTAATTAAAAGTTAAGCTTTATCTATTTTGGTTGTCTTGTGCAATACTTATTTTCTGATTTCATTCTTACTTCAACTCATTAGTGGTGTGCACTCGTATTTATCTCGTGTGACCATTCAACCTTTACAATCACTTTGACTGGACCTAGATCAAAATATGATATGGTATTAGAGCCAACTTAGTAAACATTTCTATAGTTTTTCATTGCTGTTAAGTTATTTTTGAAATATTGAGATTATTTGCATTTATTGTGAGATAATTCTTTTGGTATTTTAAAAAAAATCAACAGTATTTTTTGAAATATCAAAAACCTTAAGAATTTATAGAGGATTGTTTTCTTAAAAATCTAGGGGTATTACTATCTGATTCTTACATTATAGTTTTCTTATGTAAACATGACTCACACAAATTCCTAATGACATGTTTTTGATACTCACAATAACCACCTAATCTTCACAACCTGCAATGCAACCAATGCTCTTTCTTGGCCTATAATCACTCATTCATGACCAATTTTTTTGTCAAATGGTAAGTCACAAGCTATACATGGTGGAAATGTCTAATGGATTAGGTTCAAGAATTTTAGTCTAGTTTTAACATGTTTCTGAGGATACATGGCCCTCATTATCCCCTCTTGGTCCTCTGCTCATTGTTCGACCTCATTGGTTCACCTATGCATAAATAAACTTGTGAATTTCACCACACTAGTTTGGCACTTATTGTCTCTAGTTGTAGCATTTAGACACCTGGATCACCACTCAAATAACCTTTTTTGATAGTTATGTTGAAAATTTTGGCTCTCACAAACCTAAACAAGCTTTACATGAACCCTTGGTATGTATTATAAATTGGTAATCCTTTTCTATCATGAATACCACCTCCCTTTATTTTAATGGTTTCAAATACCACCTAAAACTATTCATTGTTTTGGGTAATTTGATGGTGGTTTTCCCAATTCAATTCATGGTATTTGTTTTTTTTGAGAGGGAAAGCTTTTTCTAAAAAGTTAAAACACTTTATAATAGTTAATGACCATATAAGGTAGATGTTTTTTTTTTAAAAAGTGGGTGGGGATTTTTTTAATAAAAGTGTCTTTATTATTTTAAAAAATAATAATAATAATATTGTGAGTCAGATTCTTTGTAAAGGAATGGCCTTAAGGGTTTTTTTTATTGTTTTTTAATACAAAAATAATATATTGTATTGTGAGCTATTAAAGATGGGAAACATTGTTTATTTTTTAAACTCTACATATTTTCACTCGATAAATACTAGAGGGTAAGATATGGTTTGGTAGGTGTCCAAATCCCTCGCATTCAAAACATTTATATTTCTCTCACTTTGTATACTCATCTTCGATGCATTTTAGGCATAGCCCAATGTCCTCACCTCGTTTGTAAAAATTCATCTTTTATGACTTACATAGATTACTCAAGACACACTTTCAGTTAAGTCTAACATCTTTTGAGCATGAATTTAAAATAATTAGGGGTTTTTTTGTTGATAGTTCAGGGGGTGTATTATGTTTTTTGTGTCATTATTTTCATTATACTTACACTTTTGTTTTTATAATAATAACTTTAAATTGCACTACTTCAACTTCATTTCTGTACTAAAATAAATTGAATTTTAATCAACCCACTAACTCCTTTTAACTGTTATGATATGAATATAAAGATGGTAATAATTCTGAGTAAGGGTTTGTATAGGATAACTATGGGTGATGAAATTGAACCTAGCATAGATGTAGAGAAAGTTAAGTGGTATAACCATAGTGATGTAGCTTTCGGGCTAGTATGTCTTTTAGTAGCACCTGATCTCCTATTTCACTTAGAGTCTGATAAATCATCCAATGATGTATGGACCATTTTGGGAAAGCTATTTGGGGATTAAGATGTGATGAAAGGTTATGAACTTGAGAATCAACTCATTAGTATATGTCCTAGAAACTTTGATAGCCTTTAGGATTTTTTCACTGAGTTCAATTCCTTGAGATTTTAATTGAAATAATGTGGGATAAATAAAGAATGTGACTAACTTATTCTTTCTGTACTCTCTAAACTAGATCCTGACTATTAAGTCTTTATCTCTATTTTCCATGCCACTAAAAGTGCTTTGGGCACTACATGGAAAATGCCCTCTTTAGATGATTTTGTTGTTGACTTAACCAGGAAGTAAGATGAGTTAATATGTATGGAAACATTTAAGTCCACATATATCAATCCCTAATTTATGATAATGGGAAAACAAAGACTTCAAACAAAGAGAAGAAGAAGAAGAATGATCAAGAGAATAAGAAAGAATCAACCTCTACCAAAATAACCACTAAAATGTCTTCTTCTAATGAAAAACCTAAGAAAAGGAAGGTTATGTGTGATTATTGTAATAAAAATGGGCATGATGAACACAAGTGCATGAAGAATTAAATAGATCACCTAACTCATCTCTTAGAGAAAAATAACATAGATTTTCCTTATTCTATCAAGTAGAATTCATCAACTCAATATTATTCCAATGTAAAGGGAAAAGGTAAAGAGAAAGAAAAGGGCATGCCTTTTTTAATAGTTATACATTCAACATCTTCATGGGTTATTGACTTGGGTGCTTCTCACCATATGGGTTCTTCACTAGTTGAGTTTTCTTCCTTAGAGTCTTGTAGTAAGTCTTCAATTAGTTTGGATGATGACACTTCTGTACCATTTGTAGGAATAAGCTATATTTAAATGGAGGGATCAACATTCAATAATGTGATAAATGTTCCTTCTCTTTCAGCCAATCTCCTATCAGTGTATCAAATCAATCATATCAACAAAGACATGAGGGTTGAGTTTTTACCAAATTTAGTTATCATTAGGTGATTGCATAGTGATTATATAGTGGCAGTAGATAGGGTAGATCACCAAGGCAAGTTATGCACCTTCTCACATTTTCACCTAATTCTTCTCTAACTGCATTATTGACTCATTCAGATGGAATTAACAAATTATAGCATGAACAGTTTGGCCACCTTAACTACTGCTACCTTGAACAACTTATAAAAAATGACATGGTCATAGGCTTGTCTTGAGTCCAATTCTCTAAGGGACTTTGTGAGGGTTTATCTCTTAGAAAGCATCCCAAATAAAAATTTGACAAAGGTAAAGGTATACAATGAAGTAGATGGGACTTTTTCCAATCTATATTTATAATGGCTAAATACATTATCATTTTCATTAATGATTTCTCAAGGTATACATGGGTCTACTTCTTGAGATAAAAGTATGAAGTGTTTGAATATTTTCAAGACTTCAAGGTGATTATTGAAAAATAATCTAAAAAATACAATATTATTCAAATTGATAATAGAGGTGGATATGTTATCAATAAATTTGAGTAATTTTACTGTTTCTACTCATTTTTGCTTATTTACATTCAAAAGAAGAAAGAAACTAAAGGTAATGGTCAGGGGTTTGATTGATACCCAGATTAAGTTGTGCACCGTATCCAAGTGATGTAGGAGCTCCTCTTTGGCTATGGAGGGAGACACCTGTAAAGAGAAAGAGACTCAAATAAAGAAAATGTTAGATAAAGATAAGGTGGACTGCCAAGCACACGCTCAGTCTCGAAAGCGTAAAGCTCCGTGAGGGATGACAGTCCACTATTTGATAAAAAGAATGTCATATAAAAAAGAAATGGTGAAAGACTAAGAAAGAGAAATAAAGATAACGCATACCTATTCTCTATTGTCAGTCTTCCATAATCATCGACGTCTGTAGTTCTACCGGCATCGATTGGTCAATGTTGCCGATGTCGGTAGGGGCAATGGTCCTTGGATGGGTTTCAAAGAAAGTCTGTGGTCAGTAGAGGGACTCTGTGGGTTTAAAGGTCTGTGCAAGGTTTTAGGGAGATGAATAAGGCCCACAGAAGGGCAAAGGTAGAGGATAGGTGTGAATAGAAGGTAAGGATAAAAGGAAGGCTTTTTAGCCTCTCTAAGAAGAAGGTCAGGTTGGGTCTGGTTGATAGTATTTAGAAATAGTAAATAGAAACTAATTACTAATGTATTCTAAATTACTAAAATGAGAGGTAGAAGAATACTTAGCTCTATTAATTGTAGAACCAGAGGTGTTTGAACGCTTATTCCTATTGTGGCTGATGTCGAGGTCCTCGTGCAGTGTTTCAATCCAAAGTCTGGAGTGGTTTTTTTAGAGTTTCTGTAGCCTGGAGAGCGTTAGTCAAAGTCTGATGCTTGGTCTTAGAGTGTGTGCATCTAAGAGTCTAGGAGGAAGAGAGAAAGAAAGTCTAGGGATGATTCAAAGAGTCCTCAAGATTCCAAGATTCCAAGAGGGAGTTAACTCACGTTTGGGCCCAGTTTATGTAACCGACATCGATGATTCTGCCGGCATCAGCCGACAGTTGACTGACGTTGGCAGGTGGAGAATGGGTAAAAGGGGCTATTTTTAGCCCTTTGCCCATTCTCCATCTGCCAAGTGCATTTGCCATTAGAGAATGGTCAAAAGATGGGTTTATTAGGCACGAGAGTTAGTTAAGAGGTTAGGATGGAGTGAGAATAGGTCTTAGGTGACTCATGGGGTAGGAAATGGTCTTAGGGTGAGGTGTCCAAGGTGAGGTGTCTAAAGGGGGATGATTAATTTAAAATAAGTATTTTAAATTAATAAAGTGTAGGTTAGGCATGTTAAAGTTAGAAAGGGACCAAGGGGAGTCGACACTATTTTGGTGTCTACATTTACATCACTGAGGGGATTGATTTGCAATGGATAGTTATTTACAGTCTTTAATAAAATAAATTATAAAATGCAATAATAGATCTTAAAAAGAGGTGTGTATATGTATGATTCACTCTAAGTCCTTGGCACCTCAGTATTGGGTCAAAGCCATTAATTGTGCTTATTATATTCAAAACAAGGTTCCTCACAAATCTTGAAAGGAATAAATCTCTTTGAATCTTAGCATGGAAGAAAACCTAAAGTTTAGTACTTTTAGGTTTTCAAATCTCTAGATATGGAAAGTATATCGAAGAAGAAAATAAAAGCTATGGAACCTTAGTCTAAGCCTTGCATATTTTTAGGTTATCTAAATGATATCAAGGGGTACTGCCTTCTACATCTAACCACACATGAATTATTCATAGAAAGGACTATTCACTTTTAAGAAAGTCCTAAAAAATCAACATTTGACACTTCTTCTCCTTCATTGGGTTCACTTAGAATTGATGATTATTTTTTTGACTTGGATCATCTAGAGTAGGTTCTTAAACTAGTGTGTTTTTTTTCTTCTTCTTCTAGTTCTAATAGTGAGGGTAATGATGGGGAGTCTTCTACATCCACCTCTAATCATATTTTAGAGGATAATGAATCAATACTTGATCACCAACATTTGGGCCTCTTTGGGATAGGCAAACACTTTAGAGTGTAGGAACTTGGGTAGGGGATCCAATATATGACAAACATACTCAGGTAGATTATTAGAGTGCTCCACATGATTTATTTGCTTCAATTTTACATCCATAGACATTCTGAGAAGATTTAGGCATACCTAAGTGGGATAGTGTTAAGTGTTGTGCAGATTAATTACCTAGTGAATACTAGATTCTTGAGTTTGATTAAAATTAATTATCAGCCTAGGGTGCGTACACTTTTCAAGGATGTTAGCATTATATGTGCATTATTGATTCATAAATCAACTTGCTTTACTAGTTTTAGTACAATGAACTTATGTTGAATTCACCAGATAGTTATACTATGAAACTATTATGATAGAAATATAGAAATAATTCACACTTATAAAACACACATACATCACACTTTATGTAATTAGATTAATAATTAAATCTACTTATACACTCTTAACTAAGGAGGGTCAGGATCTTCACTACAACTCCTTTAAAGGGGGCCCTTCCTCTTTCAAAACTAAGTTCCAATCCTTCTTCGAGAGATTTTCAAAAGCTTCTTACAGAATCAACTTTCTCATTACTCAAATATGTAACAATTAAAGATTGATATAGAAGATTACAATGCATTAACTTCTATATTTCTATTAACTATCCAATCTTCAATTTCAACTCACTAACTCCTAATTTGATCTAGGTTCTGCCATCAAATATAGAAGGCAGTTTATTAAATTCTAACCAAAGACAACAAACTAGGAAAAATACAAATACTTTAGAAACTACCCTAGTCAACCTTCAAGTGGTTAGTAATTTAAGTTACTTGTTTTAAGCTCGACTAGGTTAAAGACAAGGCATACTATTTTATTGTTTTATTTCTTTTTATCTTGTTCCCATTGTCCTTGTCTTTCTCATCTTTGATAGCACATCTAAATTTCCTTGCATGTAGGGAGTCTATACTATATATATATATATATATATATATATATCAGTGCACATGTAGGTAACTTGTAGGTGAAATGTATAGTTTTTGTGCACAGCCTATAGTGGCTATAGGAAGCCTATAGGTGGAGCCTACAATTGATATGGGCAACCTATCATGGCTACAAGTAGCTTTTAGGTGGAGTCTAAGTTGTTACGGCTAGCTGGTAAGTGTTGTTCCCAAATGAGATCCTGCAACCTTACGTTATCCTTCAAATGCTTTTTAAATAAAGTTACACAAGTATAATCTAATAAAATAAAAAGCATCAATAATTTATAGCATATATATATATATATATATATATATATATATATATATATATATATCAATGCACATATAAAATCATAAAATCATTCATTTATTTGTATGAGTCATGGATGTTTATGGGGATTTACATAGAAAAAGATATATACTAGGTATAGATGAGGTCAAAAAATACAGAAATTGGTAGCCTCATCACACCCCCCTAATTAACCTCTTGATCAACCTTGAGTAAGCCTTGGCTACATTTTGAAACCATAGAATTTTCTAAAATCAAGGGGCTTAGTTTAGCTTGACCCTTCAAGGATATATAAGCCTTTAACATTATCAATATTTTCCCATCTTTTCTTCTCAACCTCTCTATCAGCTAGGACCTTTTCCTCCCAATCAAGAATTTGGAACCACAATAAAGGAGGTTGAAACATCAATCCCAACCATTTTACCCTTCTCCTCTTGAGAAGCTCAATATACATGTATACTCTGTGTATGGCCTCACTAAGGTTTTGAGGGGAGTAAGGTTCCTTTATTTTTAAAGCATCAGAGAGTTCTTCCCATCTCTGAGAAAAAGAAATAAAAATTTGATTTCCATCTCCTTCCATAAGACTCAAATAATGATTATGAACTTCTACCTATTTCCTGATAACCCATGCTTGTAGAGTACTTGAGTTCATGAAGGAGATCCATTTTTCTATTATATCATCTAGATTACTTGATTCACCCTTGATCATTAGGGTATCTTCTTTTTATTTTTATTGATATTGTTCCACTTATTTCCTTCTTCCTATTTCATTAAGAACATATGAATAAAATACATTCAGTTGGACATCCCCCAAGTAGATGTTTAGATTCTAATCTACATCATTAGGTACAACATATTGGTGTATATAAAACTCACTTAACTAAGCTTGGAAGTCAAGATTAGCATGTCTATATACTTCAAATAAATATTTAGGGTCACAAACCATGTAATACTAATCATTATATATCTTGTCATATCTGAATTTAAGCCATCTCTCTTCTAAGTAGACAACATACACCCTAGAATGTGATCTACACTCCATTAACATTTATTGGTTTCATGCATTTTATTAATCTTTTCCTTCAAATACTTGATCCTAGTTTTTACCTTTTTTATTTTTCTTTTTAAGTCATCTTATTGTTCTATTTTTTCAACATATACCTTAAATCTTTTTACTAAATTCTTGTAGTGAGTTTCATCATCACCAAATTGTTCCTTAAGAAAATGTAGGAGGTCATCAATTTCTAAAAGTGTGGTAGCTGAAAGATCCACATCAATAAATTCTTCTATTGTAGGTGATTTTGTAGTGGGAAATGGAGGAGGAAATATATTTTAAAAGGGTACCAAAGCTAGAACATAATCCATTTTAGGTGATTTTATGGCCAAGGTAGATGATGTTACTGCAGGTTCCTCTAAGGAAGCTGCTGCAGGTTCCTCCAATAACCTTTCTCTATTCATAGAAGTTCTACAAATTTCGCTACCCCTAGAAGTGTTTCAATGCCTCTCTTACTTTTCAATTCTATTATATCATTCCTCAACCTGTATATTTATTTCATAGCTTGTTCCAATGTTTAGAAATCTTAGGCATGAGGAAATGTCCCTTATTCTTCTTCTTTTTTTATAGTCTCATCTTCAATCAATTTCTCTTCTACTGTAGGCTGATATATCATTCTTAATTCTTCTTCTATATACCCAATGTGTCTAAGGAGATTAATGTCTTCCTTAGTGAATCTGGATGGCTAGAGTGACTGTTCTTCTACTTCCTTGATAGATTCCTCATCAGTAGACTATTCTTCAATTTCAAACCCACCAGAGGTCTTCCAAAACTTGGTCTCTTTCTTTGGCTTTTCATCCTCACTAATGTCTATGGGTGAGGAGGCTATAGCTATCTTTTGTTTCTTAATTCTTTGAGATCTCCTAGGAGGAGGTCTCATTATTCTTTATACAATGGGTTTATTTTCTTCATTTTTCATCTTCCTTTTAGGATGGATGGCTAAAGGAACTTGTTCTTCTTGTGTAGCAGTTGATGGAAGAACTTCCTCTTGTCTTGAAGGATCCATGGTGGAAGAATAAATCTATGATGAGGAGATAGTGGGAGAAGGAATATGCTACTATGGGTTTCCCTCCTCTGTGTCAAAATGAGGTAAGACTAGTTTCTTTCTCTTTTTTTTGCCTATAGCAGTTGCAGATGGACCCTTAGTAGCTATGGACTGACCAGTAGCACTAGTGCCTGTATCATCTTCTTGTATAATCTGTTGGGCCTACTCCTCAGGGGATTCCTTCTCATTATTACCCTCTTCTTGCTAAGGTTCATTATTTTTTAGGGATAAAAAATATTTCAAACTTAGATCAAGTCTAACAAAGTTTATTCCATGTTTAGTTATCAACAATATTAGGCAATGATGGGATAAGGCTTTTGCAATACCCTTCTGGTACTCTTTGGACATCCTTTTTACAATGTTTTATACATGATTTGGAACATTAATGGTTTTATCATGCCTTAAATGATTTAAAAATTTAAATTGAAGAGTATAAATTAGGGAATACCTTCCTTCATAGGTCATATATCTAATGATGTATGAGGTTATCTCACTCCAGGCTGTAAGTAAGCTAAGTCTCTCCACACCACCTTTCTTTATTACTATTATTTCATCCCCCTAACAAAACTATTGTTTGGCTTCTTAACCATTGGGTTTGTCTTACTAGTTCTCTCCTATACTTGGAAACCTAGTTTCATGGCTCACCAATTCTTCAGTGATTGGTAATGTGATGCCACATATAGTATATTGGTCTCCAGTAAAAGATCCTCTAAATTACCTAGCAAGGGGTTCTAATAAATGCTACAATTTCTCAAAATAAGTGGTCTAACCATCTTTATTGAAGACATCCCAACTGGTTTGGTCTCCCTAAAGTTGCCTATGATCTATGGGGTCTCTCCTCATAATTGACCCTCCTATTATATTAAGTTTATCTTTTCTGTCAATCCTTTCAACCAATAATTAGCAACATACTTTATTTGGCATATAAAAATCTACCTATAACAAATCAAAGTTTGTTCAACAATGGCAATTTGTGGTTACAGGTTGCAAGGTTGTAGGTTATAGTGTGCTTTAGCTTTGTGTGAATGGGTGTACTTGCAAGGAAAAGCAACAAAATTGATTGTTATCCCTATTGGGTATTATAGCTTCATTATGGTGTATAATCTTACACATATGAATCCTGTAATGTGTGGTATTCTCACCCACAACATCCTCCCCCCCATGTGAGTCATCACATGTCTACAAGTGGCATGGAGTGAATAGGATGGAAGGGATAGAATGGGGTCATAATTATGGGTATAAGTGTGGGTTGGGATGTTATCATGTGGGTTTAAGTGTGAGTTGAGGGGTATTAATGAATGATGTGTTTCATAATTTAATATGCTTTTCAATATTGTACATGCTATATTAAAATAATGAATACTTTTTAATGGTCAAAATATACGATGTACCTTTTTAATAGTTTACCTATGGTTATGCTGAAGATTTGCATGTGAGTTATTAACAAATTCAATGATTGTGATTATAGTTTTAATTGGATTGAAGTGGGACCCTTTAGAATAATTATGAGATCATAGGATGGTAGGATTTTATTGTGCCCTCAATGTGCCTACATGGAACTAGAACAAGGGTCTTAGACTTGGATGAGAGATGATTATTCTCATACCACAAAGTAGTTATTGTAGAGTTAAATGATCCAAATTAGGTGTTGCATGAACATGGAAGAGGGTAGTTGAAGGTGTTGTTGCTTTGTGATCTTCCTTTGCATGATCTGCCTATGTGTTGTCTTACTGCTTATGGATTCTATCTAGCGACTTTGTCTTATTATTCAGGGGTAGCGTTGAACAAAGTTTTAACTTTTCTACTCTAATCCTCCTCTGGCTAGTTTGGTCTCTTCCTTGTATGCACAAAATCTCATAGCCAAGGCCATAGCTTAGATTTTGTTAATAACTATCATGCATGTGCTAGAGAGATATTAGGGTATGCATACATCAACTAGAGATGGTACCTGTAGCAACTACAAGGTTGTGCCTAGCTCTAACAAAAGTGATAGTAGCAGTTCTAGAAGATTTTGTAGAAACTGAAAGAGGTGCCTATAGTAGTTATATAAGATCCCATAGTAATTGAAAGAGGTGCCTATAACAGCTACAAAATATCCCTTGGTAACTGGAGGAAGATGAACAGTTTACTCAAAATGATTATTTATTTTTTGTTTTTGTTTTTACCTTTAAATATCTAGCAAGCTAGTTTTTTTTTGGGCCCATTTTATAGTTATGAAAAGCTAGCACACTGGTTTTCTACCCAAAAATTTCCAACAATGCCCAAAAAGGTTTTCATTATTGGGTTTTTACTCTAACTACTACCTACAGTAGAATGTTTATTCTGAGTCCTTGCCAAGTCAACAATGAGGGTGACTAGTCAAGGATCATGTGATGGTCTCAGTCTTCATACGAGAGGAGGGCTAGGATGTCCTCCTCTCCTTTTTCATCTATGTGTTGGTTGATTCTCCCTTTTTTTGGTGAGACATCATGTTGATCCAACACATCATTGTATCCATTTTGTAATTGCATGTGTATGTACTTGGAAAACTCCTCTTGAGTGAGTGGATTTTTATATAACTTTAGTTTATAGTTATTGATCAGTAGACAAAATATTATCTGATTAATGGTTTGGAGTTGCATTGTTCCATTGTCATAAACATGCACAATCTCAAATGGACCAAGCCATCTAGTATAGAGTTTGCTCTTATGATCCTTGTATTTTGAATAAAAAGAAGGGCCCAAAATCTTACATTAAATTGCCTAGTCTTAATTACCTATCATACCAGCTAATCTATTAGTGTTATACAATCTTTATGATTTGTAATACCTACTATTTGTATTCATCTAAGGCATTCAGTTGCATAAGCCTTTATTTCTATGCTTCATATATATCCATCCCAAGTGCTAGTGCTATATGTAAGATTTTATGCTCAAATTCTATTAGAAAGATAGGTTTCTTACCATAGACCAACTCATATGGGGTGAAGCCTATAGTAATCTTCCACATGATTTGGTAAGCTCAAATAGCTTCAGGAAGTCTAGCCTCCCAATCCTTATGGGACATACTAACAATCTTGGTCAAAATATTTTCTAACTCCCTGTTGGTGACTTCCACGTGTTTATTGGACTGTGAATAATATGTAGTTGATTTCTTATGACTAATATTATATTATTGAACCAAAGCAGTAATTAAACTAGTAGTGAATTAGGGTCCTTGATCAGTGACTATTTCTCATGGCACACCATATCTTGTGAATATTTATTGATAGAGGAAAGTCGCCACCTTCTCATCCTTGACATGTGTAAGAGTCTTGAATTTTACCCATTTTGTGACATAGTTAGTGCATACAAGGATGCACTCTTTATTATTGGATTTTGGATCAAAAGGTCCTATAAAGTCTAGGCCCAATTTTTCAATTGTTTCAAACACCATTTGAGGTTGTAAAGGCATCTCATCTTAACATGTAGGTCTCCTCATACACTAACATCTATCACAATGAGTAGTATAACTTATTTCATCTTTATGGAGTGAGGACCAATAATACCTTGTATTGAATATTTTGACTATTATATTCTTGGATACAAAGTTCCCTCCACAAGGTTCATCATGGTAGGCTTTGAGGATATCTAAAACTTCATCTTCTCTGAGACATCTTTTGATGATAGAGTTAGGCCTAGTATAGAAAATAAATCTAGATAGCCATGAATACCTACCACTTTTTTGAATCAAAGCTCTTCTTTGTTTAGGGAGGAAGTGTTGTGGGAGTAACCCTTTGGTAAGGTAGTTAGAAATATCAACATACCAAGGTGTGGCAAGGGTGAGGGAGAACATGTGCTCATCTAAAAATGAGTCATCCACCATGGTATCTTCTTCAGGAGAGTATAGGAATGATAATAAATCAGCCATGACATTGTCCCTACTAGGATTATTTATAATGATGTTATCAAATTCTTTTAATAAGAGCAGCTATCTTATCACTCTAGCTAGAAAAATTGGTTTGTTCATAAGGTTCCAAATGATTGCATGGTCTGTATGAACAAAGACTTGATACCCTATGATGTAGTGATAAAACTTGTTGATAGCATAGACTACTAGAAAGAACTCTTTTTTAGTAACTATGTAATTTAATTTTGCTACTTGTAGGTTCTTGCTTACAAAATAGATAACATAATTGAGTGATCCTTATTTTTAGCCTAGCACAGCTCCTAGGGCAATATCTAAAGTATCTATATGAATATGGAAGAGAAGTTTCCAATCAATATCATGTAGAATAGGGGTGGTGGTCAATAATTCCTTCAATTATTTGAATAGTTGTATCACAGGTAGGAATTCAGATGAATTCAACATCTTTAGTAAAGAGAGTAAGCAATGGTGCTACTACTTTGTTGAAATTGTTGACAAATCTCTTGTAGTAACCAGCATGTCCTAAAACGTTCCCGACATCTTTCTATTTTTGAAGAACAAGGATATTTTTTATGATGCTAATTTTTGTAGGGTCACCATTAATTCCTTCAATAGATACGTGGTGGCCTAAGACAATGACTTTTGTCATAAGCATGTAGCATTTATTATGACTTAAAGATAAATGGTTCTTTTAATAGTATTGTATCACTTTCTCCAAGTTCATCAGGCACTCATCAAATGTTTCTCCATAAACAATGAAGTCATCCATATAAATTTTTACACATTCATTTGCCATATCTGCAAAGATACTCAAGACAACCCTCTAGAATGTTACAAGAGCATTACATAGCCTAAAAGGTAATACAACATGACAATAATTACCTCAAGGATAAATTAAGGTGGTTTTCTCCTAGTATTTAGGAACAATGCTAATCTGGTTGTAACCACCAAAGCCATCTAGAAAGGCAAAATATTTCTTCCCTATTAGTGTGTCCAACACTTAATCAATGAACGGCAGAGGAAAATGATCCTTCTTGATTACTATATTAAGTTCCATGTAATATATGTATACATGCCATTCTCTATTTTTATTTGGTATAATTACCAAATGTGAAATCCATTCACTATTTTAGATGGGGTATATAAATCTAGCATCAGTAGTTTTTGTAATTCCACTTTGACTATTTCTCTAAGAACTGGATTCATCCTACGTTGTGGTTATCTAATTGGTTGGCACTCTTATTTGATATAGATATGATGTGTGCATGTTTCTCAGATAATTATATGCATGTCCTCATAATCCCATACAAAAGCACATTGGTTTGCATGCAACATGTTGATTAGGTTCTTTTCCTCATTTGACTTCAACTTTTTATTAATAAGCAATGTTTTTCCTAGAGAGATTTAAATTTGTCATGAGAGTGATTTCATCATTTATATATTGCTAATGGATCTAGTTTGGTTGTATCTATGAAACAAACATCTGGTGGAATATTCATGTATAGATGCATCAAATTTACCAACTTACCAAAAGATGGAAAATGGGCACTTAACATATTGCAAGTGGTTGAGCTCTGTAGAATGAGTTTGGTAATTATTTTGGAGAATGTTGGAGATAATTATATCATCTTCCTGATTAGTCAAGGTGCATGCATGGTCTATGGTGAATATAGGAATTTAATGAGGCTGCTTTTCCTTGTCTTCTTCAGCCCATAATGTATGCTCTAGTGCGAAGGTTGGCTATGATGGGGGATAAAGGACCAACTTCTTAGTGTGGTTGTTATTGGATATCAACATATCACCTAATCTATAGCTGATGAAGGCATTAGCTATGGTAAGCTAAGGATGTCCTAAGATAAGAGGATATCCACTCAAATTAGACTTAGGTTACAACATAATGAAATCTAAAAGATACTCTCAAGAATTTATAGTAATGACAAGATCTTCAATGATTTCTTCTAGTCTGACTGTAGACCTGTCAACCATTCTCAACATTGTAGATGTGGGATGAATATTATTCAACTATAGTTTGTGCATAGTTTTAGTGGTCATTACATTTATTATAGCCCTTAGGTCTATCAATGTATTAGATAACTGTTGATCATGGATCTGGACTATCACTACTGGGCATCCTGGATCTAAATATTTTTTTAGTAAGGTGTTTCTCAACACAAGGTCTGTCAGCTAGCCAATCACATGCACTGTATTAGGATCCTTCTTCTTCCTTCTAGGTTTGCATAAACATAAGTCTCTAATAGCTTTGGAATATATGGGCACATCTTTGATAGCTTAGAAGAGGGGAATTTTAACATAGATATTTTTGAGTTGTCCCATGAAATCAAATTCAAGATCAATTACATGGCACTAAAGGGTAAGACATTCTATAAATGGTGGAGATATTTTGGTAACAACTTTATTTATTAATTCAAAGAGTTTTTGTGGTGATCAAGGTGGGTTAGCATGATCTTCTAGAGTTTTTTTATTTGACTCCATTATTTTGTGTGGGGTTAGTGGTGGTATAACTTTCCCTAAATGTAGGTTAAATTCACTAATATTCACCACATATGCTGGGTACTGGATATTTCTAGTACTAATAGTTGGTTAAACTAGATTATTTACAGGGCTCTGCACAAGTTGGGTAGGGAGCTGATTAGGCTTGGGTGTAGTTTTTGTATTGGGAGTAAGAGTATGAGGTTGTTGTTGCTACTGTGGAAGGAATCATCCTTGATGGTTACCATAGGTCTGAATGGGTCTCCAAGGCTATTGCAACTAGTTTGTGAAGGGTGGGCCTTGGAGTGGTTGTCAAGCTTATGTCTAAGGTGGGGATGCATTTTGTGGAGGTTGTCAAGAGGTGGTGGGGTAGCTTGTCTGAGGTGGATGCTAGTTGGAATTAGGAGGTGGGGATGAATTTGGTGGAGGTTGCCAGGAGGTGGTGGGGTAGCTTGTTTGAGGTGGATACTAGCTAGAATTAGGAGGTGGGACATTCATCCATGGAATAGTTTAGTTGGGAGTAGTATTTGCAAATTGTGAGTTAAAAGAGGTAAAATTTGCAAAAAGTGGATTTTATCTCAAAATTGGATAAGATGGTCTTTGAATCCATGGCTCTCTTTATGCAACATAGAAAACCTAGTCTCCATCTCCTCTTACATCATGTATCTCAACTATTTCTAGGTCTTCAGCTATGATGTTAGCTACTTTAGCTTGAACCTCATGACACCTACAATCTATCTTCTTCCTCTTACAATCTAGACAATAGATGGTCAAATATTGATCTAAGGTTACTTGTTTTTACTTTGAGTGTATAATATCCAATTAGATGGACAAATGACTAATGATATCTTATTTCATGTCTTGTAATAGGTTACTAACTTCAGATTTTGATAGGCCACTTGCAGCTACTAGTGGAAGATTGATGCCCCTAACTTTGTTTATGGTAGACCTAGAATAGTTATTGCTCAATTATTTGATGTTTGTAAATGGTAGATGGTAAATATCTCCCCCACTTATTAGGTCCAAGGCTTCTATATAGTCTTCTCAGACTCTTTTTAATAAGATGAGTTTTAGAGGTTCTTCTCCTAGTGCACTTTACTTGAATTTATGTACACTGAACATAAATCATTCAACATAGTCTTCCAAAGATTCATCCCCTTCTTGAGTCATCTTGAAGATGTCATTTATTATGTAACTTCTTCCTCATCCATATTCTTGATACTTAACTAGCAATTTTTTTTCATATCCTCCCAAGTAAGGACTGAATTACTACCTAGTCCCATGAACTAATGAAGTGCTGAGTCCTTGAGGGTGGCTGGAAAAAGTTTCAATTTTTGTGCATCCTACTTATAGTCATAGATTCTATAGAGGATATCAAATTCAAACAAAAAGGTGTCCAAGTCTTCTAAGAATGTACCTCTAAAATTGGGCAAGGTTGAGGGCAGGATATTTTTCATTTGTGTTACACCTGTTGCATCTTAAATAGGAAATTCAAAAGTAACTATGTTTGGAGTCCTATTGTCATCCAAAAAGTCTCCTTCTCCATTCATGATGGATTTTCTTATGATATGGATACTAAAGGTACTTAGAATCATGTATTCAAATTATGTATTAGTCCCTTTGTTAGTACGATAGTAAACATTTATCTATTACTCCTTTGTATTTTTTATTGATGAAAAATCTAAAGATTCTCATGAGCTTTCTTGGATTTGTTCAAAAAATATTTGATGGAATGTTGTTATAATGCACTTTATAGAGTGTTTGGTTCATGAAATTATTCTCCTTCATTTCTCTTTACTAACTTAGCTAATACTTTCTCTATTTCTATTTCCTTTTTCAAAGCTAATAGTACTTCTGTAAGCTACTTCTTTCAGTTTGTAGTTTTCCTTCTTCAAGATCCCTCTGGTTTATGGTATATTTTTCAATAGTATTCTTAGTTTTTATGGGTACTTATGGCTTGTTTGGTAGGAATCTCTCTCAAGAATCTCTTTTTCTACATAAACATTGTGCTACACCTTTCAGCTATCATGTTCCTTCTTGCACATGATTAGTGCATTTTTTTTAGTGTTCCAGGGGGTTGTTTCAGAATAAGCAAAAGCTACAATAAAAGAGTGCATAAATAAAAATAACTATAATTAAAATTTTACTTCTAGAAAATAATAAAACTATCTACTAAAAGTAGAAAAATTACTCTAAAAAGCAAAAAATGAAAGCATAAAAATTATATTAGAAAATAGGAAATGAAATAATGCAAATAATGCAAATTATCCTAGAAAATAGGAAATGAAAGCAAAAAAATTAAAGGCACACTTTTCAAAAAATAAATCACTCTTGCAGGAAATAAATCCTCAAAACATGAAATAAGTAAATTACAAGATTGCAAAGAGGCATTCAAAGTTATTCACCATTTAATTCTAGAAACTTAGACATCTAGAATAAAACACCATAGTGCCCTCACTCAACTTGCCTAGCTAGAACTATATGTCTAGAAACTTAGACATCCGGCATAAGACACCATATTGTCCTCACTCAACTTGCTTGGTTGGATAGAATAATGCATTAACCAATCTTAAAAAAATAATGATTGATTTTTAAAATAATAATTGACACTTTCCTTAGAAACAGTGCCAAAATGTTGTGCAAACTAATTACCTAGTGAATACCAGATCCTTGAGTCTGATTAACAATAATTATCAACCCAGGGTGCATACACTTTTCAAATATTTCAACACTATATATGCATTATTGATTCATAAATCAACTTGCTTTACTAGTTGCAGTATAATAAACTTATGTTGAATTCACTAGATAGTTATACTATGAAACTATTATGATAGAAATAGAAAAATACTTCACACTTATAAATCACATATGCATCACATTTTATATAATCAGATTAATAATGAAATCTACTTACACACTCTTAACTAAGGAGGGTCAAGATATTCACTACAACTCCTTCTGAGGGGGCCCTTCCTCGTTCAGAACTGAGTTCCAATTCTTCTTCGAGATATTTGAAAAATCTTCTTACAAAATAAACTTTTTCATTACTCAAATTTGTAGTAATTAAAGATTGTTATAGATTATTACAAGGCAATGAATTCTATATTTTTATTAACTATCCAATCTTGAATTTTAAATCATTAACTCATAATCTGATCTAGGTTTTGCCATTAAATACAGAAGGCAATTTATTAACTTCTAACCAAAGACACCAAACTAGGACAAATATAAATAATTTAGAAACTACTCTAGTCAACCTTCAAGTGGTTAGTAACTGAAGTTACTTGTTTTAGGCTTGACTAGGTTAAGGACAAGGTATACTATTTTGTTATTTTATTTTATTTTGTCTCCTTACCATTGTCCTTGTCTTTCTTCTCTTTGACAACACATCCAAATTTCTTTGCATGTACAGAGTTCATACAATAACTATGGTCTTTTCCAATCATGCATTTAATTTTGAAGAAAGTTGGATGTGTCCTTAAGATCTGATCACAATAATAGATCTATTTTGTACAGTGGTTACAGGCAACCTGTAGGTGAAGCCTATAGTTGCTATGAGCACTTTGTAGTTGCTATGAGCACTTTGTAGTGGCTATGGATAACCTGTAAGTGAAGCCTATAGTTATCATGGGAAACCTACAATGGCTATGTGTAGCCTGTAGGTAGAGCCTATAGTTGTTACGGGAAACTTGTAGTGGCTACAGGTAGTCTATAGCTGGAGCCTACAGTTATTATGGATAGTTTGTAAGTATTGTACCCAAATGAGATCTTGTAACCTTACGTTATCTTTTAAACACTTGTTAAATAAAGTTATACAAGTATAATATAATCAAGGAAAAAACATCAATAATTCATCACACACACACACACACACATGCACACACAAAATCATAAATTCATTCACTTATTTGCACGAGTCATGGATAGTTATGGGGATTTACATAGAAAAAGATATATACTATGTATGAATGAGACTACAAAATAGAGCAATTGGTGGCCTCATCACTATGCATAAAGAATATTATTCCTTAATCAAAAATAAAAATTGGGATTTGAATTCACATCCTAAGGTTCAATGTAGGAGGATATATTAGACCAAGTTTGTATAAGATTATTCAGTCAATAAGTACAAGGCATAATTGGTCACCAAGGGTTTTTCACAGCTAGCTAGAATTGACTACTCAGAGACCTTTTCATCTATTGAAAAGATGACTCTAATCTGACTCATACTAGCTATAACTTTAACACATGGTTGAGATGTGAACCACATGTATATGAAGAGTACCTTTATTCACATAAACCTTGATGAGAAGATATAAATGGAGCAGCCATCTAGGTTTATTCAAAATTTATCCTTAGTTTTTAGACTTAGTAAATCTATCTATGGCCTCAAACTAGTCCTTCGGGCTTAGTTCACCAAGTTGGATTCCTTCTTCCTTGCTTCAAGTTTTACTAGGTGTCATTTAGACCCCTATGTATACATCTTGTGGTAGGATGATTCTTTACTGATATTGGTCCTTTATGTTGATGATCTTTTGATTGTTGGAGTTCCTCATCATCTACTACAATGGTAAAGATAGATATATAAGATATATTTGACATGACATATTTGGGTCTTCTACATTACTTTCTCGACATCAGGAATTCACAATTTGATTCAAATATTTCACTGTACAACCCAAGTATGCTCTTGATCTTTTGGCTAGGTTTCACATGGATGATTATAAGCCATATCTTACTCCCTTTCTATCAGGATTCAAACTTGAGGCTAACTATTCCAGACTTTTGGTTAATGCCACTCGATATTGATAGGTTGTTGGTAGTCTCATTTATCTAAATCATGATTCATGTAGGAATCCCATGAGTTACACTAGAAAATAACCAAGAAGATACTCCACTAAATTTAGGGATCTTACAGATTTGGGAATTAGTACAGATTTAGCATAGAGGTTGACTTGGTTTTTTAGATTTAGATTAGGTTGTCAATACTCAGTATTGCAAGTCCACTTTAGGTTATAGTTTTTCTTTGGGTTTTGGTCCTATCAGTTGGTATAACAAGAAAAAAATGTTATTGTTATATCATTCATAGAAACAAAGTAAAAGGGGGATATTAATGTTACTATTAAGGATATTTAGATTTAGGATATTATATTTGAGTTTGGCATTCATTTTAGCTAATTGACCATCATTTATTGTGATAACTAGAGTACTATAAAAATATGCAGGAATCTAGTTCAAAAATAGCATACCAAACACATTGAGATTCACATGAATTTTAATTTTAATCTTATTCATGGTCAAGTCATCGACTTGAAATTTTTCCAATATTTAGATTAGGTTCCATATATCTTTACTAAACCATTCACTGAGATCAAGTTCATTCATCTACGAGTTATTCTTGGGGTGAAATCAACATCAACAATAACATCATCTTTGGGGGGAGGGGGATTCTATCCTCTTTTCTTCTTCTATATCATTTTTTTTAGGGGAAGTGTTTTCCTACGGGTTTTATTATTTTTGTTGCTTTATGAGAGATTGCTTTGTACATGGGTACCTAATCAAGTCTTGTTATTGGGAACCATTTTTATCTCACACTACTACCTCAGTTTTGCTTATGGAGGTGTTAATGTAGGTATTTATTTTTCCATGTTTATTTATTTATGAATATTATATTTTCTCACATGGAATTTTCCTACATATTATGTTGATATAAATTTAAATCAAGAGGGGATGGTTAGTATCATGTTAGTTTTAAAATGAAAGAAACACACAAACTAGCATAACATCTCTAGGCCTAGACACTAGGGAGAGCTTAGTTAACAAACATGAATAAAACAAACAACTAAAATGCAAAATAAACCTTCTTTTACCTTCCTTGGATGCTCTAAAATTCTTGTTGTAGTGGATTTCTTGGTTTGTGCTCATGAAGTCTTCATCAAAGGAGGCTTGGCTATATCCTCTTTTCCTTGGCACGTTGTGGCTTTGGCTTGGCTTGGATTGGAATCAATTTGGCATGGTAACACTAATTGAAATGGATTTTGGAATCATTTGTGTATTACAAATTTGAATTATCAAGACTTAGAAATAATGTTCATGGCCTCTCTATTTATAGATTTTAGAAAATGGCTAGAATTAACTTGAACCATCCATCTCATGATTGAGATGTGTGGCTAAGGATTTATCCAATTATGAATTTAAAATTGATAAATAAGCTCATCAATATTTGGGATAAAGGAGTAATTAATAGGCATGGAGGGCATTGATGAGGCATGGGAGACCCATAATCCTGATATTTATGACATTTATGGCCTAGGGATGTCTTCTCAAGAAATGAGGTCACCTGATGATATAGATTTTCAATATTCATTTCCAAAAATAATTATTTAACAATTTTCCATGGAAATATTAATTAGGCTCTAGTTTTTTTTAATTATCTCTTAAGCATGATTAAGCACTTTGTGTACAAATTACTCAAATTGATTAGAATGCCTTGTTATTAGTCCAAAATTTGACTAGATTGGAATTAGAAGTCAATGTCAGATGTGTTAGAATCGTATTTCCATTTATAATGTTACCAATATAAAATAAAAAAGGCACATGTATTTTATAATAAATTTGATAGAAAATAGCAATCCAGAGCACTTGGTGTAAAACTGGCATTTTGATTCAAAATGATCTAATCAAAGTTAGCTGGAACATAAATTATATTACCTCATTTAATGATACCCTAGCCAAAATTAGCACTTAAATATATTAGATTCAAATATTTTAATGTGTTTTAGTGTTTTTAAGACAAATTATGCACTTTTGGTGGAAATTGGTCAAAATCTTGATTGAAAGTTATGGGTGGCTAGTTTTAGGTGTCTTTAATTTGCCCCTATTTGGGAAGATGTTGTAAACTATAGGCAAAGTAATATCTTCTCAAATAATGATAAAAGTCTTGTATGCCAAAAAGAAGTTAATGGTTGAATAAAAAAGCTCCCAATGGTGTTTGGGAAGCCTAGGATGATGTCCCTCGAGGGAGTGGCTATCACATTTGTTGATGGATGGTCTCTCAAAAAGAAACAAGAAGAAAGGTGGAATTAACCTATGGTTGAGATTAATCCAAATGATAAAATGCTTGCATGAATTAATTTAAAAATGATACTAATTTTCCCAAATGTGGTTATAATCAAAAATAAAATTCAAAATAGTGATTTGCCCATAGGCAGTTATAATCAATAAGAGGACCTGGATTGGCTAAAGATGATTGTGCCCTAGTTAAGGCTGATTAACAAGTATAACTCAAGGATATAACTTGGAATATATATTAAAGATGAGTGGGTGAAAAATGATGAAATGGATCAATAGAATAATAAGATTGATCAGTGTGAATGATTTAGTTGTACCTACTAATGAAGAGATGTTCTTCCTGATTAGTAATGATACAACTAGAATGGTTAATGGGTTGATTTGATCAAGGGTGTGATGGAAGGATTTTACAAGGTGCCAAGGAGAAACTTTTGTGGCTCCATTGATTATAGACCTTTTTGAAGCTGATTTTTACAGTAGCATGTGATGGTAGGTATCATGATAGAACACCATGAAGACTTAGCCAAAATATGCATAAGGACTGACTCTAAATCTAATAAATACTCAAAAATAATACACCAATGATAAAAACCACGATGATAATATTGGCGTATGAATATGGATGGACTCAAGAATAATGTGCTCAAATAATCACCCAACAAACACATATAGACTGAGTCACAGTAATAGTGTTGAAAGCAAATAAATAGGTAAGAAGACAAAAAACAAATAAAACACACAAACAGACAAAAATATTGAAATAAATAAACAAACAAAAATCCTAAAAATAAGATCAAAATAAATCATCATAACAAAGACTTTACCCCAATAGGGCAGATCAAGGATAACTAACTAGGCTTAGACAACATAAATGTTTTTGGAATTTTGAGGTATCTTACCTCGTTAGAGAATGACAAGATACCTACTCAAAAAATGGTGACAATGTTTGGCTTAGGTTGCTCACAAAATGGTGAGAGCGTATGGAAAGGAAGACTAAGGTGACCTCAACATGAATTGAGCATGACCTACATAGTCTTGAAATGACCTCAAGTCATAGTAACTCTATCCACATAAAAGGTAGGGAAAAACCAACTAGGTTCCAATAAGTTCTCAAATTTGGTAAATGGCCAGTCAAATTAAAATAATGATGGCAACGTGATGTGGCAATGCATGATAAACAAGTGTTGCCCCTAATTTGCCCATAGACATTTATAAATAGGATACAATGGAATAGGTCAATGATAATAATTTACCCATATATAATTATAATTAGTAGCAAGACTTGTGAGACATTGATTTGCCAATAGGCGGTTATAATTAGTAGCAAGACTTGTGAGACACTAATTTGCCCATAGGTAGTTATAATCAAGCTCACATAAAAAAACTTGATACATGATGGAAAATGAAAGATATCTTACCAGATCAATTGTCACACTAATTTCAAAGACTGTCATTGTAAACATGAATTTGATAAGAGTTAAAACTTGATTGGAATCCTCTCACAAAAAGTGCAGGAAGAACCAAAGAAATTAAGATTAAAATAGGATTGGGTAGGATGACTAAAAAAAAGTTTTGGTATAAATAGGAATGGCATGGGAGGATAGTATGGTTTTGCTAAGGATAGTGATGGTTTGTGATAGATTGGATAAAATAGTAAGAGGGTTGCCCCTAATTGATGGGGTAAATGGAAGGATATGTGATAATGGCAAAAGGATATGTAACAACATCAAAGGCATGGCAATGTGAAATGGTATGGTACATGTTTTTAGATTGCATGTGGTAAATGACATATGATTATATTTTTCTTGTTGAAATGGAGATGCATGTGCTAATCAAAAAATGATACAAACAAAATACTCAATTATGTTAATTGTTATCCCATACCTCATCTGAATAGTTGCTCTGTCAAGAACTAGCTACAGATTTGGATGCTAAGAATGTTTTTGTGTTCTTTATTTCTCAATGATTATTGTTCCTTCAAGCATCAAGACAAGGTATCTTTGTAGATTGTATAAAGGAAAGTGTGGCCATGGATGGTAAATAAGGACAAATAATGGATGGTAGATTTGTTTGTGTAATAGATTGACAAATGATAATGGAATGTATAATGGTGAGGAAACAAATGAAGATCAAGAATTGTAGTCACACATAATGTTGTTGATGCTAGATTTGACATAATTTTGGTTTTGGTAGGGCCAAAGACTTGTTCTCTCAATAGGACCATCAAATTTTTCTATTATTTGGGCCTGAGAGTAGCTACCATCTAATTAGGTTGTAGATTAGAAGCTATTTTGATTTTGTCTTCATCAAGCAGTGAAGAACTTTTGTGCTTTGTTATTGGTCCCTCAAAGAGGTTTTCACCAATGAAGTTGTCTTGATTGTCTTGTAGTGCCTTTAGGAAGGTTTTACTAAGGAATATTGACTTTTGACTTTGATTATCTTCTAGCACTTATATAAAAGTTTCACTAGAAGATGTTGAGTTGTGACTTTGATTGTCCTCTAGCACCTCCAAAAAGGTTTCACTAGGAGAGTGTTCTTCTACTATATGAATGTGGTCTTGGCCTCCTTGCTCTTATTCAACTACTATGTTTCCATGGATGTAGTTTAACAAAGTGTGATTTTGTTGATCCCAATTGACACTTGTGGGAGATGGAATGTCAATGATATGGCTATTTTGTTTGATGGTGATGGCCTATGGAATGGTAATGGAATGGGGAGAGGCTGCACAATCTTTGTAAAAGATACTAGGATAACTTGTGTCAAACATGAAGTAATCATCCTAAAAAACCATAGAAGTATCATAAATGTATTCAAATTGATCTATAAGGCATGCGTAACCAATGTTATAATAGCCACAAACATATTCTTCTTCTGAATCTAATTATAACTCAAGGGACTCTAAATCTAATGTTGAGACTGATGTTGATTCAGATTCTGATGGTAAATCCTTTATCAATTCAAGAATAGAACCTGACTCTAAAACTAATTCTTCATATGATGGGTACTCTGTTATAATGATGTCTTGTTGAATATTTGGTTTTGGATAAGTAATGACCTATGATGGCATAATGGGCCCCACAAAAACTAGTTTGCTAGAGTGGGACTCCTCTAGGATGGGAAAAAGGTCAAGAGATAACTCCTTAGAGACTAGCTTATCAATAAGAGGCTCTTGAAAAATAGGCAAATGGTTGAGGTAATGATTTTCCCAATGATGGTTATAATCATTAAGAATTTACTCGACAAATATTGGCTCATCAGTGTGAGACTCCTTGACAACTAGTATAGGATCAATAGGTGATTCATCATAGGTTGACTTATCATAAGTGGTTGGTTCAACAAAAACATCTTGGATTGATTGGTTTTCTTGGCTTTGGTTTTCAATGAGTTGGAAAATACTAGTTTTGAACACAACTTGGTCTTCAAATGATTGGATGGGTTGAGGTTTGGATGGGATTGGTACTAAACAAGGAATGGCATGTAGTTGGATAATGGTAAGGCATTGGGGAGCATGATTTCTCTCACAATCCAAACAACAAAGTCCTAAAATGGTAACAATATGGTTGTGTGGAGCATGATTGCTCACATAAGCCAAAGGATGAGGTCCTTGAATGATAATGGGGCATTGTGGAGCTTGATTGCTCACATAAGCTAATGCATCTAAGTCCTCTTCATAAACCATATCATCCCAATCTTGAGTTGGATCATAAGCTAGCTTTTGGCTATGTTTCATGTAGTGATTAATACAAAGAGGGTATGGATTCGTATCCCAAAAAACATTATTTGTAGTTAGATCTTCAAAGTCCTCCTCACAAGCCTCTTCATGCCAATCAAGGTCTCAATTTGGATTTTGTAGATTTTGACTATGTTCCCCATATAGAGTATTGTAGGGAGAATAATAAAACTCCTTAGAAAATCTCTCTATAGGGGTTCCTAGTGGGATTTTGTGTGGCCATTATATCATAAGTTGGATTGTACGTGACTCCACCATAAGTGTAGCTAGACATATCCACGTAAATGATGAAAGATCTGAAATAAAAAGGTGTAGAGTTATACAAACTCTAAAAAAACTATGTCTAAAGGACAAATGGTTCAAATTTGGTCTACCTTGGTCAAAAGTGGAGTTGTATCTTCAACGTGGGTTGAAAATGGAGTTGTATCTCCAAAATGGTTTGTGATAAGACTTGGCATAAAATAATCTAACATAAAATGTCTAATGTCAAATATCATACACATAAAAGGTCAAGCGTCTAAATAAAAACTGACATGTCAAAGGTCTAGGTCAAAGTGTTCCAAACAAGGTCTTAACTAGGAAAGGGAAAAGTTGAGTTACTAGGTCTTTTGTCCAAACACAGAGTCAAAAGCTAGGATCAAACAAAAAAGAATATGTTAGGAATTTTGGCCAAATGATGTCAAAATCTAGACTTGAAACAAAGGCTAATGTGATTTGATTTAATCTAACAAGTTTGGAAACAACTTTGACATAGACCTGGCACATGAAATCAAATATAAACATGATCAATTGGCATAAGGCATAAGACAAAAGGATCTTTGAAGAAAGACTATGTTTTCCTAAATAAAGGCACAAAAAATGATAATAAAATGCATTAAACAAATAAACCATCAATAGTTTTCAATTTTGGGTAATCGATTAACTGAATTTATGCCACCCAAAAGAGAAATATTTGTGTATCAGCCCCACAAATTGAGGCTTAAATAGAAATCAATCAATGTTTGGATCCAAAATTAACAAAGTTAATTGAGAACTTAACTTTTAAAACTATGATTTGACCAAAAATCTAGACAATATTGGACAACATGATGGCATAAGACAAAGGTCCAAATGGTAGACATGACATGGTTTGAAACAAATGGTTTTTGGCACAAGGTGAAACAAGTCTTGAAACAAATTGAGCAGCCTAATGGCATAAGCATGCTCAAATGATGTGATTTATCTTATAATTCAAAAAAATAAAAGTAAAAATGGTTTCAACATGATTTGGGTAGTATAAAACTACCCTCCTCAATTCAAATACATTAGTTTGACATGGCTTATGAATAAACAAACAAGTTTTAGTCTCAAAACATACCAAGAAAAACTGACCAAAATACACTAAGTATAATTATCCAAATCCAAGCAAGGGTATGACAATGTGGGGTTGACTAAACTATCAATATTTTGAACATTTCTAAGGGAATTAATTGCATAATGAATTTCACATCAAACAATCCAAAAGATAAGTATAGAAATTGGGTGATTGTGGCATTGACTAGTTGTTAAAAAGTTTAGTCCTTTTTACAACCACTATAGCCTGCTATTCACTCAGTGTAGTATGATTTCCAAATGTAGATACATCTCATGTGTAACTCCAAAGGATTAAGTGAAGTCAATGCTAGGAGGTGAAACCCTGGGTCAAAGCTTCCCTAAAGAACTCATGGGAGATAATGACATCCCCCTTGCAAACCAAGTTTACATGAAATAAAAGACTAATAGAAAGACTTTAGGGTTATTTTCAAGGTCACCCAAACTTTGACAAGTTTTTGGGGAGTGATTTAGATGACACTATTTCTTAGCCTTGGACTAGGCTTTTTGCAATAGGAATGGCACTTTTGATTCCAAGGGTTCCCTAAAGGGGACAAATGGAAGATCATACACACAACACCCCTCTCTTTGCTAAATAAAATTAGATAAAACAACTATTGAATACAAAAATGAAAAGTGTGTTTAATTTCAAGCCCAAATGAAAGATTTGGTGGTGTTCATTTGACCCCTTGGTCTTAATTTGTAACTTTGAAAACTAACTACAAGATTTAAGCAATAGCACCCTAAATGATTTTCCTTTAAGCACCAAAATGAAAAGTTTGATTCATTTTAAAACACCCCAAAAGAAGTTTGAAATGATCTATTTAAGCATGCTTTGATGATTTTTCAATTAAAACCTACAAAAAAATGTTAGCAAGATGTTTAGCTTAGAAGCAATTTTGAAGATGAAACAACCAACTTAGAAAAAAGAGCTCTCAAATTTGTGTAAAAAAACATAGTAACCATCGTTGATTATACTAATCAATGACGGTGACTTCTATGCAAACCAATGATGGTTTTACTAATCAGTGATGATTAGGTATACCGATGTCAATTTTACTAATGCTAACCAGTGATGGTTATATAGACTAATGTTAGTTTACTAAACTAGTAATGGTTACTGTGTAAACCTGAGACAAAGAAAAAAATGGCCAAATGAAGTTAGAAAATCACTTAGAAAGAGTTTTAAGCATCCAAATTAAAATTTTAAATTTACCTCATGCTCTCCTTCATACGTGGAATGCATTGGGTCCCACTGGGCATGCCATTATGTGTTTTTAAGAATTTCACTCAAGAGAGGATGGTTAGTATCGTGTTAGTTTCAAAATGAAAACATAATGAAATAAAGACACTAACTAGAATAACATCTCAAGGATTAGACACTAGGGAGAGCTTAATTAACAAACAGGAATAAAACACATAACAAAAATTCAAAATAGACCTTATTTTACCTTCCTTAGATGCTCCAAAATGCTTTTTATAGTGGCTTGCTCGGTTTGTGGTCATGAAGTCTTCATCAAAGGAGGCTTGGTTATCTCCTCTTCTTCTTGACACTTTGTGGCTTTGGCTTGGCTTGTATTGAATCAATTTTTCATGGTAACACTAATTTCAATGGTTTTTGGAACCATTTGTGCACTATAGCTTTTCATTATCAAGACTTAGAAATGATGTTCATGGCCTCTCCATTTATAGATTTTGAAAAATGGCTAAAATCAACCTGAACCATCCATCTCAAGATTGAGATGTGTGGCTAAGGATTATCCAATTATGCAATTAAAATTGATAAATAAGCTCATAAATATTTGGGATAAAGGAGAAATTAAGAGGCATGTAGGGCATTGATGAGGCATGGGAGACCCATAATCCTGATATTTATGGCATTTATGGCTTAGGGATGTCTTCCCAAGAAATGAGGTCACATGATGATACATATTTTCAATATTCATTTCCAATAATAAGTATTCAACAATTTTCCATGGAATTATTAATTAGTCTCTAATTTGGTTTAATTATCTCTTAAGCATGATTAAGCACTTTGCGCATAAATTACTCAAATTGATTAAAATGCCTTGTTATTGGTCCAAGATTTGACTGGATTGGAATTAGAAGTCAATGTTAGATGTGTTAGAACCATATTCCTATTTAGGATGTTACCAATAATAAATAACAAAGACACATGCCCCGTATAATAAATTTGATAAAAAAGAGGAATCTAGAGCACCTAGGTGTAAAATTAGCATTTTGATTTGAAATGATCTGATCAAAGTTAGTTGGCCCATAAATTGTATTTCTCTATTTAATGATACCTTAGCCAAAATCAACACTTGGATATATCATATTCAAAGCGTTTAATGTGTTTTAGTGTTTTAGGTCAAATTATGCACTTTAGGTAGAAAATGGTCAAAAGCCTGATTGGAGATTATCAGTGGCTATTTTTAGGTGTCTACACATTTAAGGATATGCTTGCTTAGGTAGAGTTAGTGTGTCATCGGTGTCAAGTTTAAATGAAAGACTAAGATGTAACTACTCAGAGAACCTTTTATGGAGAAGTTATATTTCTATTTCAGGTGTGCTTTGACCACAATTTAAAGAGGAGTTACATACTCTCCTATATGTATGCTCTAATTGAGCCCAATTCTCTTAGTGAAAATTTAGGCTTTCTCCATTTTGGTTGTCTCATGTAATACTTATTTTCTAATTTAATTCTTGCTTCAACTCATTGGTGGTGTGCACTCACATTTTTCTCATGTGACCATTTGACCTTTACATTGGATTTGATCAGACTTGGATCAAACTCTTATATGAAAAAGTCTTAAAAACCCCCTAAGGTCCAAATTCAGTTCTTTGGACACTTTCCAAGCACTTTTTTGAATTTGTAAAATTTGATTTTGTCAAGGGGTTTTGTGAAAATAAAATTTGTCTAATCTATAGTTGGGAAATATGTTGGTTCAATTGATTTCTTAGATACCATCATTCATAGATAATGATATTTGAAATCCATATTTTTTATTTTTGCATGAAATACTAGATTTTTAGACATATTAACTGCACTTTGATTACCAACGCATAATTGTGTAGGAACAATATGATAAATCCAAAGGTATTCAAGGATGCAACATAAATAAACAATCTCTCTAGAAGCATCCCATGCTATGATGTATTATAATTATGATGATAAATTTGACACAGTAACACACATCTTATAGCATCACACAATGACAACTAAACCCATATTGTGGATACTCGATTATATACACATCTACCAAAATTTGCATCACAATACCTAACCATTTTAAAGTTCTTATTGTGGTGGTACTCAAGGCCATATGTTTTTATTCCCTAAAGGTAACAAAGTACTCTTTTTTCCCCATGGCAATGAATTTAATTAGGCTCATGCATACACCTAGAAAAAACTCCCAATACAAAGGATATGTCAAGCATGGTAGTCATCAAGTATATCGTCTCTCTTACTAATTACTCGTATTTGGTGCCATAAAAAATGCATTACCATCATATTTAGACAATTTTAAGTTACTCTCCATCAGAATGAGGGCATGTTTATTATCATTCATACTAAACTCATTAAATAACTCAAAAATATACTTCATTTGAGTAATGAAAATTATTTTATCTTTTTGAGTAACTTCTATGGTAAAATAATAGTGAATAAGTCCAATATCTTTCATCTCAAACCCATCTTTTAGTTCCTTCTTCATAGACTTGTTATAGTTTTCATCATTTCTTATGATAAAAAAGTCATCACCATAAAGAATGAGAATTAATGTAATATCCCTCCGAATATCAAAACAAAAGCTCCAAATTGCTTATCTAAATTTCTGCAAAATATCTTCAAATAGATAAATAAATCACAGTATAAATTCTTATTTATTTGCTCATAAGCTTACAATAGAGATCCTCTGTCAAGTATACAAAGAATATTGAAAGTATGGCCTTAATAGCCTGAATATTCCACAAACTGGTCTGAATTTGGTACGTCTCAGCCTGCTGTGTAAAAACACAGTCACCGACGTCGGTTATACTGCCGTCGTCGGTCGACCTGTAGTCGTTAACTTGCCGACGTCGATAATATGTCGACCGATGTCGGTCTCTATAGGTCCCTGTTCGCCGATGTCGGTGCCTAAACTTTCTGTAGGTGCGTACGGATTTTCACGAATTTGTACAAAAGTCATACGGCTGCTGATGTCACACAACCTGTATGCTTGATCCTGATCTGTAGAATTATGGCCTAATACAAAGATCTATATCTGGATAATTCTTGAATCAAAAACCCAAAATAATGAAATACCTGTAAACCCTTGTGATAGCTTCTATGTGAAGTTATCTCTCAAACTTGTAAACACCTATGATAACTTCTGTATGAAGTTATCTCTCAATTTGGCAATAGATCGGCTGATCTTTCACAACCTCTGAATCGCACACAATGAAGAGTTGACGTTCTTCAATGCAAATGGAATCTTGGAACCCTTGGCTCAGTCTTCACAGAAGAATTTCTTAACAAGAATCAATATCAATAATAGTCATGAATACAAACTCTCTTCCATGAGAGATTCTTATACACCTCCAAAGGTGTGCTTGCTAAAATTAGATTCCCTTAAATTAGAACTAGGGTCTTAAAATTAGACCAATTCTTAAATTAGAATTATGATCCTAAAATTAGACCCAATAATTAATAATTAATAATTAATTAATAATTAATTAAAATTAGATCAAATAATTAATATTTGATTAAATCAATCAAATATTAATATCTCCCTTAATTCATGTTCGAAAGAGCCCAAACGAAATCCGACCCATCTCCATCAAGACCCTCTATCCATCCTATCAGCCTACGAGGGTCACATAATAGGTGAATCATCCACTCGAAAAGATGTCAACTAGAAGGGGACATGACAATCCGCCCCTCCTGAAATTGCTTGTCCTCAAGCAATCTCAACTCTGGATGCTGTAGAATATCTTTGCTTTCCCATGTCGCATCCTCAACTGGCAAATCTTTCCACTTTACCAAATATTCCCTGATAGTCCTCCGACGCAACTGTCTCTCTCTAGATTCCAAGATGGACTTAGGTACTAAAATCAACTTTCCCTCATCATCTAAGGGAGGTAAAACTATAGAAGGTATCACACGGTGTCCTAACGCCTTTTTGAGGCGTGATACATGAAAGACATTGTGTACCTTTCTCTCTGTAGGAAGCTCTAGCTCATAAGCCATCTCTCCAACACATCTCAGGATCCTGAAAGGACCGTAGTAACGTGGCTTAAGCTTCTCTGCCCCACTCTTCTTAAGAGTAGACTGACGGTAAGGCTGTAGCATAAGATAGACCATGTCACCCACCTCAAAAGATCTCTCGGTCCTCCGCTGATCTGCATACTACTTCTACTGATTCTGTGCCTTAGCAATATTCTCTTTGAGAGTTCTCATAGTAGCCTGACTCTCCTACAATAAGTCTCCAACACTCGGCACTCTACTGCCATTTAGTAGCAAATCTAGAAAACTCGGTGCCTCATACCCGTACAATGCCATAAAAGGAGACATCTGAATGGTCATGTGGAAAGTTGTGTTATAGCAATACTCGCACAGATGAATCCACTTGACCCAATGTAGTTCCTGAGGTAGCCCTCCACCCATTTGTTCACTATCTCCATCTGTCCATCAGTCTGTGGGTGGTAGCTGGTGCTAGGTGTAAGCTTGGTCCCACAAAGTCAGAACACCTCCTGCTAGAAGTGACTTAGGAACCGACTATCCTTGTCGCTCACTATGCTCCGAGGTAATCCATGCAGTCAGAATACCTCTCAGAAGAAAACCTCTGCTACCTGTGTAGATGTATGTGTAGGGGTAATCGGGAAGAAGTGAGCATACTTCATTAACCGATCCACAACTACATATATGCAATCTCGTCCTTGGGCTTTAGGCAAGCCCGTAATGAAATCCATCGACAAACACTCCCACTTCCTGTTAGGAATTGGAAGTGGCTGCAACAATCTTGTTGGGTACGTGTTCTCCTGCTTGTTCTGCTGACAAACAGGGCACTCACGCACATACTGAAGAACATCTGCTTTTAGGCCTTTCCATGTGAATCTCTCCCTAATCTATCTATAAGTCTTAAAATATTTGGGATGTCCTGCAGTAGGTATATCATGAAAAGCTCGCATGATAATGTTCTTCATCGATGATCCTGGGATCAAATAAACCCTATTCTTGTAAATGATCAAGTCATTCACAAGAGTATATCTGGTGTCAACCATCGATCCCTCAACTATGCTAGATGCCCATGTATCCTTGGCATACTCTGCCACAATCATATGTCGCCAATCCTCTGTAATGTGGACCATGGTACTCAAATACAGCCTGCGTGAAAGAGCATCGGCCACAACATTCTGAGTGCCCTTGATGAAAGAGATGTCAAAATCATATGCCTATATTTTACTCACCCACTTCTGCTGACGATCATTGAGGTCTCGCTGCCCCAAGAAATGCCTCAAACTGTTGTGGTCCATTTTGATGCAAAATTTGCTGCCCACTAGATATTGCCTAAATTTTGCCAAGGCATGCATGATAGCAAGCATCTCCTTATCATATATGTTGTACAGTCTTTCTAGTCCCCTAAGCTTACGACTCTCATATACTTTGGGGTGCTTGTCCTGCATAAGCACCGCTCCAATGCCCTCACCTGAAGCATCGCACTGAAGCTCGAACGGCTTCGAAAAATTAGGTAGTGCCAAAACTAGGCACGTAGTCATCAACTCCTTAAACCTTTCAAAACACTCATGTGCTTCAGGTGTCCAACAAAAAGCACCCTTTTTAGTCAAATCTGTCATAGGAGCTACATTTCGTGAATAACCATTCACAAACCTCTGATAAAATCGACACAGACCTAGAAATCCCCTTAGCTGTGTTAGGTTTGCTGGAATAGGCTAGTCTATGATGGCGCGGATCTTCTCAGGATCCATCCGCACTCCCCCTATGCTGATAATATGACCCAAGTATAACAATTCGATCATCCCCAAATCACATTTGGACTCCTTGGCGTACAAGGATTCCCTCTCCAAGATGCTGAGTACAGTCTCCAGATGAGCCAAATGCTCCTGCCAAGTCCTACTGTATATAAGAATATCATAAAAAAATAAGTACAAACCTCCTTAGCAGTGAATGGAAGACTCTATTCATGGTGGACTGAAATGTTACTGGCACATTAGTGAGCCCGAATGGCATCACTATAAACTCATAGTGTCCACAATGGCAACGGAAAGCTGTCTTCTCCACGTCCTGCTCGTGAATCCTGATCTGATGATACCCTGACCTTAAGTCTATCTTCGTGAAGTAATGTGAACCATGGAGCTCATCAATAAGCTCATCAATATGAGGTATAGGATACCTATTCTTAATGGTTCTCTTATTCAGAGCTTTGTAGTCAATGCACATGCGTAGGGTGCCATCCTTCTTCTTCACTAGAACAACTGAAGAAGCAAACGGTGATTTGCTAGGCCGAATGTGACCCATAGCCAGTAACTCCTTAATTGTTTTTTTGATCTCATCCTTCAACTGCTTAGGATGTCGATAAGGAGTAATCATAATGGGCTTAGCGCCCTCCTCAAGCTCAATAATGTGCTCAATGCCCTTGTCTGGAGGTCTCCCTGGTGGAATGTCACTAAATACCTTATCATGTTTGACTCTCAACTGTTGAATGTCAGGATGATACTAGGTCTTCTACTGTCCTTCCTGCATTGGTGCCAATGTGCACTCAGCAGCCCACTCTACCATGTCATGTCGCATGAGCCTCTCCATCCGATGTAAAGAAATGGTTTTGATGTTATCGTCCCATATTGCTTTAAGAATGTGAGTCTTTCCATCTACATCAAAACGGATCTCCATATCCTTAAGACTAAGAGTGACTACCTCAAGGGAATGAAGCCACTTCATGCCCAAAACCAAATCTATGTCCCCCATGTTGACCACATAATAATCAGCCTTGAACTCATAGTTGTTCAAGCACAATGGGAGATCTCTGATCATCCGCTCACACCTGAGGGTGTAACCGTCAGCTACCTTAACTCTAATGCCCTCAAACTCTTCTATGGTGAGTCCACGCTTCTCCACAAATCTAGTATCAATAAAATTATGTGTGGCTCCTGTGTCCAGAAGAGTAATGACCCTTTGTCCTGCCAAAACTCCCTAGAGTCTGAATGATCCCTTGTGCTGGATGCTAGATAGATGTGCCTCCTGAATCTGGAGCTCTGACTCTGCCTCTACCCTAGGCTCTAAAGCCTCAGCCTCTGGCTCCTCAGAACAATCGTGATGTTCAAAATCTTCTAATTCCTCATCCTCATAATAGGCCCACATCACCCGATTTGCTTTGCTCTTAGGTCTCAAAGGACAATCATGATTAGCATCATATGGACCTTTGCAGTAGAAACAAAGCTTCTTCCTGCATAGATCATTAAGAGCCTCTCTATCCAAAGGTGGTGCTGCTGGATTGGCCTTTGAATCATTCTTAACACCTAATCTATCTATGTTGAAACCTGGTCTTTCTCTGTCCCTGTTGAAGCCCTTACTGTCCCTAGATGAAGAAGTACCTCTGGAGTTAGATCTACTTGATGGGGCTGCCATCTCCATACTGCGCGCCTTCTTCATAGCTTCCTGTAATGAAGGAGGATCAAAGCCTTTGATCCAACCTCTCAATGGTTCTGTCAATCCTTCCATGAAGAGTACTACTAGTCGCCTCTCTAAAATGTCAGGAACCATAACTGATAACTTTTGGAAGTCACCAATATAAGACTCTAGACTGCCACTTTGGCACAATTGTGCCAACTCTCAAAAATAGGACTCTGGATCCCTCTTGTCAAAATGCTCTACCAGCCTATCCACAAACTCTTGATAAGATGTGATCTAATCATGATGGAGTGTCACCATCCCATGGTGCCACCAATCGTGAGCTACTCCCTCAAGATGTAGTGTTGCATATCTGATAGCATCTTCCTCACCCATCGGTCGCAATGTGAGAAATGTATCCAGCTTACTAACCCAGGCCTGTGCTGTCACCTTACCACTACCGTCAAACATCGCTAGTGTGAGCCTGCGCGTAGCATGCTTTAGATCATTGTTCTGGGGTCTTGGTCTCCCATTCTATCGACCTTGGTAATGTTCTTTCCTTTGTGTGAGGAATCAGTCAAAAGTAATCATCTCCCTGACCATAGGTGGTAATGACTCCCACTCTTCAGTCGCTACCCTAAGTGTGTCTGTAAATGCCTCCTCATGCTCCTCACCTGCTATCATCTCCTCTGCCTCCTGTCTCACAAAGGTAGGCCTAGTAGGCCTGTTAGCTATACGAGAAATAGTCCCATGGCCTCTCTGTGATCCTACATCACTCCTGACATCTTCACGGTATGGGGAATGTCTCCTCGGAGTACCCAATCTCGGCAGTGTTGCTGCCAACTGCTATAATACTTGGTTATTTTGCCTTTGTCCTTCTCGTAGTTCTCTAAGAGTAAGTAAAACCTCTGCATCATCTTGATCTCTAGGATGGTGAGGAATACGGGCCCTGCCAATATCGTCACCCATGTCTTTTGGTGGTTGTTCTAAAACTTGAGTGCCTTCAAGCAAAGCTCTACTGCGCATGAAATACCCGTGTGGTCCCAACCCTTGTGGCTGCATAAGATTGTCAACCTCTCAGGATGGCAGGATTTAGCTCTGATACCACTGTAATATCCCTCTGAATATCAAAACAAAAGCTCCGAATTGCTTATCTAAATTTTTGTAAAATATCTTCAAATAGATAAATAAATCACAGTATAAATTCTTATTTATTTGCTCATAAGCTTATAATAGAGATCCTCTATCAAGTATACAAAGAATATTGAAAGTACGGCCTTAATAGCTTAAATATTTTGCAAACTGGTCTAAATCTGGTACG
Organism: Torreya grandis; assembly: GCA_037957365.1. Classification (NCBI taxonomy): domain Eukaryota; kingdom Viridiplantae; phylum Streptophyta; class Pinopsida; order Cupressales; family Taxaceae; genus Torreya; species Torreya grandis. The sequence continues at coordinate 1,465,198 of JARHVA010000171.1, read as the reverse complement.
TCTCAGCCTACTGTGTAAAAACATAGTCACCGACGTCGGTTATACTGCCATCGTCGATCGACCTGTAGTCATTAACTTGCCGATGTCGATAATATGTCGACCGATGTCGGTCTCTGTAGTTCACCGATGTCGATGCCTGAACTTTTTGTAGGTGCGTACAAATTTTCATGGATTTGTACAAAAGTTGTACAGCCGCTGATGTCGCACAACCTATATGCTTGATCCTGATCTGTAGAATTATGGCCTAATACAAAGATCTATATCTGGATAATTCTTGAATCAAAAACCCAAAATAATGAAATACCTGTAAACCCTTGTGATAGCTTCTGTGTGAAGTTATCTCTCAAACTTGTAAACACCTGTGATAACTTCTATATGAAGTTATCTCTCAATTTGGCAATAGATCGGCTGATCTTTCACAACCTCTGAATCGCACATAATGAAGAGTTGATGTTCTTCAATGCAAATGGAATCCTGGAACCCTTGGCTCAGTCTTCACAGAAAAATTTCTTAACAAGAATCAATATCAATAATAGTCATGAATACAAACTCTCTTCCATGAGAGATTCTTATACACCTCCAAAGGTGTGCTTGTTAAAATTAGATTCCCTTAAATTAGACTTAGGGCTTCCTTAAATTAGAACTAGGGTCTTAAAATTAGACCAATTCTTAAATTAGAATTAGGATCCTAAAATTAGACCCAATAATTAATAATTAATAATTAATTAATAATTAATTAAAATTAGATCAAATAATTAATATTTGATTAAATCAATCAAATATTAATATCTCCCTTAATTCATGTCCGAAAGAGCCCGAACGAAATCCGACCCATCTCCATCAAGACCCTCTATCCATCCTATCAGCCTACGAGGGTCGCATAATAAGCTAATCATTCGCTCGAAAAGATGTCAACTAGAAGGGGACATGACAATTAATAACTTCTTTTCCTACACTCCAATATAGATAATATCATCAAATTCACTATGTAAAAAGCCAATTTTCTTCAAGTAGGAATCCATTTTTTCATATTAAGCCATGGGTGCTTGTTTGATCCCATAGTGAGATTTGATTAATTTGCATCTCAAAACCTTGGGGTTATGTCATATAAACTTCTTCCTATAAATAATCATTCAAAAAATCACTTTTTACATCCATTTTTTGTACTTTCAAACTATTATGTTTTACGAAAGCAAGAACCATATGAATAGTGTGTTATTTGGAAGTTGGTGTAAATGTTTCTTCATAATCAATTCCTTCTTATTATGCACAACCTTTTGAAAAAAGCCTTGCCTTATGTTTATTGATGGATCCATGTAATTTATAATTGACCCTATAAACCCATTTACATCCTATGGGTTGAATATGTGGAGGACAATAAACCAAAACCCAAGTATTATTGTTATGAATGGTATCATACTCATTTTACATTGTAGTTTGCCAAACTTGTTCAACAAAAGCTTCCTCAAAAGTGGATTACTTAGTGGAATAATTAGTAAAAAATATTACATAATTTAATTATTTAAGAGAAATATTGGGACCTATTTGACCAACTTCATCTACTTTCAAGTTATAAAAAGTAATTTAAGCCCATTTTGGATACTTGTGTAAATTATCAAAATCAGGAATACCAAAATCCTCTTCATGTTCATCATTTGGAGGAAGACAGATAATTTTCAACATTTTATAAGTCATTATTTTTAAAAAATACTTGAGGAAGTAGAATAAATGGAAGGGATACTTGTATCATACCACAATCTATGAGAGTTAGGGGCATTTGTTAGGATTTGTTCCAAAGTCTTAGTAATAGTTTAGGTTAATGTGTTTGTAATAAATTAAAGGGGCGTGATTCTTATTTAAGACACCCAATATATAAATTTTGATTGATTTAGATTATAATAAATTTTTAATAATGTTTTATGGGTAAATAATACCATATAGAGTTAGGTTTTTAGTTAATACCTAGTTGGTTGTTATCCTGGTCTCTCTATAAAGTTACAAATATGTCTTAGATTGGCCATTCAATATTAACAGCTTAATGGCATCCTTATATACTTGAATATTTTTAATTAATAAAATTATTGTGATCTACCTATTATAGACACAATACTAACCTATGGTAAATTACATTTGTTGATTTTAATCGAATGCTATCAATGGAATCAGAGCATGGTAAAAATTATTGGTGAAAGAGAGCATGGTGAAGTTATGTGAAAGAGAAGGTGAAATATAAGATTTATGAGGATGTGAAAGATAATATTCCCATGATGGAAGATAATTTTCACATGAAATCACATTTGTAGAGAAGGAAATCTTGTGAAGAGTAAATACAGGTATTTGAGTTTTGAAATCTGTTCATTTTGTTTGGAATTTGGCTTCTTTAGATGTGTTGGAAAGAGAGAATATTGGAGCTATGTAAATTGGGAGATGAAAATTCATCCTCCATAGGAGAATATTCAATCTCTCTTCCCTTCCTCTTTGCTTTCTTGGTCTCCTTTCACTATTGATCATGTAGCATCTTACCTTGGTTTGACATGTGATGCATGGGTGTTGTTGGTTATTGGATTTTTATATTCCTTAGTTTATGGTCTTTGATGGTTTATTTTTTATTTTTTATTTATATTGTTTTATTCTTTCTCATCCCTGCTTATTTTCCCTCAAATTTTGATGTAGGGGATTTTTATATTTTGGGGATTTTATGCATTAATTAGTTGGTAGTTTATGGAGAGAGTTAGAAATGACACCTTTGCATGTGTGAATATGTTAAATTATGGTGGTGTTAATTCACCACAAAATGTGTTAAGAGATTTTGTAAACTACCCTATGTAGATATTTGATGAGAATTTGGTTGGTAGGAAGAAAGGAAAGAGGAAGTAGTGAAGAATCTCTTCTAAAAAATTCTTTGTCAGGAGTAGATCATGAAAGATTCAAAGGGTGAAAAATTTATCCCCAATGAATGTGAAATGGGTAAGGATAGAAATAACAAGCATGCCTAAATTAAAGGTAGTAAGCCCCCTGGTTTAGGAAAAACCCTATCTTTATTTCCTAATTAATCTATGGATAAATAATTACAGTTGGAAGAGTCCAACTTAATGAATATTGGGGTTTTTTTTGTATGTTTGAATATAAAATCATTACCATAAAGAAATTTATTTGAAAACTTGCTTAATTCTATGTGGGGTAAAAATGGGTATTTTTATTTTTTTATAGAATATTTTAAAAGGGAGTGTTTATGATTTTATTCAAAAAATCTAATATGCAAAGGCATGTTATCAGTAAGCCCTTATGGAATGTGGGTCAGTCAGTTTTTAAGGTGGTGCCTTGAAACCCTAAGTTGGACTGTAATGATATTGTCTTTAAATCTTCTTTAAGATGGGTAGATGTTGAAGACATTCTTATACAACTTTAGAAATTTATTCCACAAGATCTTAAACCCTTAGTATAAGTGTTATGGATTGAAGATATGAGAAGGTATCTATCACATATACATGATAGAGTCCTTATATCCTTGGAGCCATTAAATGTCTTCCCTGAAACCCTTATTTTTAACATCAGAGGAGATGCCTACACTTGTTACATCAAAGGTCTGAGAAGTCTTAATGTTTTTTTTATTGTAAAGAGGATGATCACCTTAAAAATCTATCCCTTACTAGTTGAACCTGGAATGGTGAGGAAAAATGTGTAGAGTAATCCTCCTCCCTTTGATAATGATGTTTTTTATAAGCTTACCTCAACCATTAATGAATATGTTGTTATAAGAGATAATCCATGCTTTGAATTGGATCCTATTAAATGCCTATCACCCTTTGGTGAGAAATATCGAAAGAATGTTTTTAATTTAACCATGAGTGATATCAACACTTCTTCCCCTCTAATTGATGCTCCCTCTTTGGGAGTGGGGAAGTCTATTTTTTTCTTTGTTCCATCTAATGAGATTAAGAAAGTGGATCCCATGCCTCTAAATCAAGTGAATTATATCCCTAAGACATTTTTGGCACATGATAAAGACTTCAATTGAAGTGTCTCCATTATCCAAAGTTATAATCTCATATGAATACATTATTATACTAGCCAACCCTCTAGGTAAGGAGACCCCTACCCCTGACCACTTTTATCTAGAACCAGGAGGTGTAAGTGATGAGATGGTACCAATGGTTGTTTCTCTAACCCATAGTTTTATTATAAATGTTGATGACCCTTTGGATAAATATACTCTATTGAAACCAATGGATTATAACTCCCTTCTATGTGTAAATCCCAAGAGCAATGTTAAAATGTTGAAAATTGAAGACAATTATGACCCCTTTCTAGGTTTGTCTTTTGGGGAAGATGGTAAAGAGACAAAGGGATATCAAGGTGGTGTCAAAGACACTAAGAAGAAAGCTAAAGAGAATAAGGTGACTAAATACTTAATAAGGTTGTATAAAAATAAATGAGGTTCTAAGGCCTTTAGTTTGTAAAGGTAGACCCCATCCCTCCATTGATATGAAGATTGTTAGTTAGAAAGTGAGGGGCCTAGAATCCCCTAACCATAAACCTATTTTCAAAAACTTTAGGAACTCAAGGGAGTATATGCAATTTATACTTCTTCAGGAAGTTAAGGTATTTGGTTATAATTTATATTATATGCTCAATTTCATTTGATAAAATGATTCCCTTTTCTCTATGTGCCATGCCATATGAATGGGGAGGGAATGTGGATGAGCATGACTCATCCCCATGTCACATAGTAGTTTGGATTATCATCCAAAAATATAATAATACTTTTGGTATTTTTAATGTATATGATTCAAATAACTATAAAGAAAGGGTTGATTTGTGGAATTGGATTGTATCTTACCTGAACATGGTTGATGAGAAATAGGATAAGGAGGTGGTGAGCCACATGTGTGGAAAGGCAATGAAATATTTTTTGGTTAAATCTAAAGCTTATTAAAAAGATATATAATCTTATTAACTAAGGCAAAAGACATATCAAAATAATATGGTTTACATGGTGCAATAACTAGGTCAATCCCAAGAGGGTGTATTCTAGGGTTGATAGATTCTAATTCAATAAAAACATGTTTATAACTCAGTAAGAGGAAAATAGTAACTCAGTGAAGGTACTCCATTTCACCATGTTGGATCACTACCCCATTGAGACTACTATTTCACTTAACATTGAACTGAAGTGGGTGCTTCTGAATGGAAATGTCTTTATAAACTTAATGTATCCATCTTGAATAACCTTGACTATAAAGGGGGTATATGATCTTTATGAAATATTGGTAAGTTTACGGCACACCCCTCCTCCAATATTGAAAAGTGGAATAGAAGTATGGATTTGTGTAAAAAATTTACCTGAACCTATGGAAAAAATAAGGCTAAGATGAAATGAAATAATGCTCATATCACCTAAGAAAATTTGATCCTCTCTAAATATGCCTTGTAAAATGATCCTAGTGTAATCACCTAAAAATGGCACTTAAGTGCTAAGAGTGTTACTTGAGACCACCCATCCCTAACTTATCCTTAGACCTATGTTAGGGCCTATTTAGACACTTATCCATCCTTTGTGTGGGCCACACACAACCCTAAACATCCCTAAAGTAGTCCCAAACCCTCAATTTAGCATCTTAGCCCCTAGTTCCTTAGTATCTACCACCTGAACACTAGCACCATAATTTGGATAGTAGCACCGCAAGGTGCTAGTGTCCTAGTTTGGGTGCTATTGTACTTTTCCATCCTTTTTTTTACCAATATATATATTTTCAAATGAGAAACCACCTAGGGTTAGCCTAGACCTCTTTTAAGACATGCAAATGCACTATAACAATACACACACACACACACACAAACACACACACACACACACACACACACACACACACACACACACACACACACACACACACACACACATGACTTTTATCCCTTTATCCACTACATGGAAATTAGATGTCAATTACACAAACAAACTCAGAACAAGTTATGCACAATCAAAGTTATGAATCCCTATTTTTCACTACTTATACATACAACCATCTACAACATTCTTAAGCTTAGATTACTCAAGTTTCTAGTCTCAAGCACATTCAAAGCACTCAAGCCAATATTCATATTAGCTTCACTTTCACTTACACTAGTACTTAGGTTGGAATAACTACATTAGGATTGATCCCACTTTGGATTATTGGTATGTAGGCAACACTCATCACAATGGGTTCTTGAGGATGTCCAACCTACCCCACTAAAAACACAATTTTCTATTTGTACCAAATGGATGCCTTAGAAATATGGAGGTTTAGGGTTTGCATATAAAATTAGTCAAAATAGGTCATCTACATATATCCAGAACTCATGCACATAAGAATAGACTTAGCAGACTCAGACATAGATGCAAGCAAAAACTTGGAATAGTTCTACACATAAGATACAAGCACCAAAATAGGGACACTAGTGCCACATGGTGCTACTATCCAATTGAGGTGATATTATCCAATAATGGGTTTAACACTTGGATCATGTCTATGACACTTAGATCAACCCATGTCTCAATTTTTAGCCTCCAGATCTCTTGTTTTAGTCAATTTCCATCTAATTACTTATTTACATTATTTATCAATATTTTTAGAAAGGTCAAACTAAGTCCATTTTATTACAAATCAGTGGCTATATTTATTGCATATTTATATGTTGATTTAATATACTCAAACCTTTAACAACCTAGGGCTTAAACTCCATAAAACCTAAATAGCTAAAACATTTGGTGAACTTGACTTACTTTGAATACTACTCAAACCCTAATCCTAGATACTACTAGGGTTTATATCCTTATTTTTCCTATTTTCATTAGTTGTGTTAAGATTTTTAGATTTCATATATTCTATTTTATCATCCCTCTATCAATTTGTTTACTATATGCCATCTTAAAATGTTATCTCTCTTATCTTAACGAGAAGTGTTAGGCTTATCAAAAATCCTATTGAGCATACTTAGATTCCTTCTATTCAATATTATACCATGGACAAAGGACTAGTTATAGCTCCCATCATTGATCCTTCACACCCTGATTATGTGAAATTCAATGATAATGCATTTTAAGATGAACAATACAATCAATATCAAAATAATACACAAGATGGGAATCATGAAAATCTCCCCCACTTAATAGTGAAAATCTTATTGTCAATAAATATGAGATTTTATAGAGTTTCAAAGATAAAATTTGGAAATAGACCTATAACCATGCATAAATTCTAAAAGCCATAATGGAAATAAAGACCAAATCAAATATTGGTCAATATGCTACTCCCACAGATAGAAATATTGGTATACATACTTTAGGGGCAACTTAGCTTGTACAAAAACCCATTTTAACTTAAAAACCTTCAATAATGGAAACACCTCCTATGGTTAGTTCTTCCTCTCCAGATATACAACCCCTTATGCATGTTATTCATTCTTTGACAACTAATGTGTTACATCTTGATTAGGGTGTTACTTGACCATCACATGCCTTAGATTATCATGTTATTTTACATACACCTTTGGCATATCACATTGTAGCAACTCATTTTCCATTTGTATTCATAGCACCTAATCTTAATTTGTATGATGGTAAGGGTAACCTAGAGAACCATCTATGAGATTTCCATGTAGCATAATTGGAATATGTCATCAATGATTGAATCTTTACTAAGTTATTCCCACATAGTCTAAAGGACATTGAATTATATTGGTTTGATGATATTATAAATTAGTCTATCACCGCATTAAATCCATTGGCAAATATGTTTGTAGGACACTTTTTATTTAACATCAATGATAAGATCTCATATGCTAAAGTAACACAATTGAAGCAAAAAGCCAATGAGTTTATAAGAAAATATGTCTTGTGATATAAAACTATATTGGCAAAGATGATTATCCCCATAGAAGATAGAGATCTCCAAGACATATTCAAATATAGCTTACTACTAGCATTGCATGAAGCTATTTTGTTCAATAAGTTTCCAACCTTCACAGATTTATGACACAGTGAAATAAATGGAAGTCAAACTTCTCTCTATCATCAAATTAAAATTTATAAGAGGATTAAAATCAACTAATAAGAGTTATAATAAACCTCCATACAAAGTAAGGCCACTAAAAATAATAATGATCCAAAGGAAATAGTTAACACAACTTCATATCCATCTCCTCACCTAGTTTTATCATCTCCTCCATGGAGAGTTTTCACCAACCTTCAAAAGTTAAAGGCATGTGTTTTACAACAGCTCTTGGAATACAATTTTATATCTCTTCCTCCCATAAAAGAGTTTGATATTACATGACCTCTTCCAAAAATATATGATTCCAATACATTCTATGAATATCACAGGGCACCATGCCTTATAAAAAAATAATGTATCTCCTTGAAACATAAAATACAAGATTTGATAGAGGCTAACATCATTGTGGGCACACCCATAGAGGAGCCCAAATTTCAACAAATATAATCTAATGCATTGAAAATATTCTCAAATCCATTTCCAAAGCATATAGCTAATGAGGTGGGGGGAACTTCCAGTGTTCACTATATGTATCAGGCATATCCACCACTGGCATCATATCAAACTAATAAAAAGATGCACACCCCTACATAATATCATTGGTTTGTATCATACTATAATACTAGTTATACCACTCATCACTTTCTCAGAGTAGGATATTGTTGATGATGATTCAAATTTAAATGCACTCTTTGTATGAGCCTATATTGATCATCATTATTTAAAGTGTTATGGTTGAAAATGGTTCACATATTAATATGTGTATTATCACACTTATATGACACATGGGTTATTTAGAGTAGGACATTCATCCTATTGACATAGTTGTTCATGGTTTTAGTGGCCATGTTCATAGCTCCATTGGGGAGATTTTACTTCCATTATAGGTTAGACCAACACATGTGTCACTAGATTATTAGTAGTACCTAGTGTAGGCACATCTGACATGTTACTAGGTAGACCATGGATAAAATAACTACAATCCATTCCATCCATTATGCATAGATGCCTCAAATATATACATGTTAATCAGGTGATCATAGTTGAGTGCCTTTCATATGAGTATCCTCACATGTCCCACAAGATGTCACACCATAATTACCATTTATAGTTATAATCACACTTCCTATTAGTACACCATAGAGTTTAGTTGAGCCAAAAGTGTAGTTAAGGTTTAATCCTATAGTATTACCAAGTATACATAATCTCCCATGAAGACCATTATTAGAGAGACCCTTTCATCAAAGATATGTTATAGATTCTAGAGGGCATCCCTCTATCCCTTTCCTTATGAGATTAATGTTATTGAGTTCCCAATGTTATCAACATATGGAACCCATGCCAACTATAACATCTTATACCATATGGGTCCTTAAGACCTCTATAATTCACATGACACCTTAGTCAGTTTCATAGATTCCTAGCACCACTTCACAAGTAGTTCCAGCTATAGATCACTTAGTACAAATGTTTTGGGACATTAGTTACCTTTTCATACACCATACATGATTATCTCTCCTTTATTTAACATAGGTCACATTGATAGTGAGTCTCTCATGAGACTCATTGATTAGTATGTACCTCCCTTCTTGTACATAGTTTCCTTATTTCTTGATCCTAGTATATAATTTAATTTCCATGTTGCTTTTACATAGCTTATATCTAAAAAATAGAAAAAATAATATAACATGTCAAAACACAAAAACATTCAAATATTTAAATAAAAAAATGCAAATTATAGATTATATGCATTGCCATGTTTACATCTCTTATATTTTCCACACACTAAATATGATAGCTATTTTAGTATAGTTGATTTTTATCATGCATACATTGATTCACTTTTTATTGTCAAGTGTTTGAAGATACTTATATGACCCAATTCCACTACACATATCCATATTTGTTACTATCTACCCACTGGGGTCATATACATAGATACACAGGTTCCTCCCTTGACACATTCACCCATTTGGGGGAATCTTATACACAGTTTCAATTTCCAAGTTACATATTTATAAACTCTACATCACAGACTTAAAATTATTATATCTTGATATTGATAATCCTACACCTACTTAAATATTTTACTGACTACTACTTTAGACTTAACTTATGTACATCTTAGATTTTATACATATTTGTACCACATGTTCATACATACTTTCATTTCTAGATTTCATAGTTTATACTTGATTATGTCTCTATTCTTCTTCTATTCAAGGTCATTTTAATAGGCCATTACTCTATGGGTCTACACCACTTATTTTCATTATATATATGCTTTGGATATGTACCCATGTCCTTGTGTGTGCCTTCTTGATTGTGTATGAAAACATTTAAACATGTCCTTTCATGTGGATCTAAGCCACTTGATTATTGTGTGTATATGTGGATATTTGAACATGTACTTATATGTCTTATTTTCTTAGATTTAGTGATATGTGCCCATATCCCTTGTATTGTATCCCCTTGGTCTACTTTGCATTCCTCATGTGTGTTGTATGTGTTATTTCTTATATGCATCATAGACATGACACATTTTTATTACTTATTACAAAATCTAGTTTTATATTCTATGAGGTACCTCATGCATATCCCCTTCCCACTTGGGTGACATGATGGACATCATGCCCCATCCCCTTAGGTATCTACTCAATTATTACTCAGATTTGTTATTCATATATATATATATATATATATATATATATATATATATATGTATGTATGTATATATATATATATGTATGTATGTATGTATATATATATATTTCATATACATATATATTGAATGCATTAGTGTTTATTCTAGAAGTAAAACAAAGTGAAATGACAAGGACAAAGGAAAAATAAGTTTACTTGGATTTACCTAAGATGCAAAGGTTGTGAACCTAGATCTGAGTATGCGAAGCATGCTCCATTATGTGTCTTGCAAATGAAACGTTCATAGATCAATCATTACTTAATATATATGAAAATTAAAAGACAACACTAATTAAAGAGATAAGAGATAGAAAAAGAATGAATACACCTCACTCAGTACACAAACCAATGCATAAACCTGGTGATAACATGTGTGTGTGCACGTAGATAGTGATCAATTGGTGAATAGCTTGGACAGATCTAATGGCTTACTCAATCCTCATGTGTGGGTGGATTATGTACTCAATCTAGTTTTGAATCCATCATTTACCACCCCTATATGGTGGATCATGACTTATTAATAGATTGGATTGGAATGATGGTGTGTTTAACCCTCTCATGTAGGTGGCTCAAGAATTCAAGTAGACTGTGATTCCATCATTGCCTACCCATGTATAGCAGATGCATCTAAAACTAAAACTATGTGATGTAATTGAAGATGTGTAACTACAATTGTAATTGTATATGTCATATCTATGGCCACTCAAGAACTATATAATATAAAATTATCTAAGCCACTTGGGAACATTAGGCAAATCTGGGCTACTTGAGAATGCCAACCACTAAAGATGGAGTAAGGTATGAATATAGTGTGTAACCTAGAACATGGTGTCTGATGTGTACAATGTAGATAATGACATGGAATTTATCATGCCATTTGATCAATTAGTGTATAAGTGATCATAAAAAAATAATGTGCCACGTACATGTCCCCAAATATAATATCTGAGTATGTGGCTTATGGATTGAGTTATAACAATCTATATCTGAGCATCTAAACTTAAATGGGAATGATCATGTCTTGCATGATGCCCCTAATCTAAGCAAACTGGTATGAATTTGAGTTAAATTGGGACAAAATTGGTAATCTATAACTAAACCTATACAAACCTAGACTGCACCTATTATACTTTTTTATCCAATTTAGAATTTATTGAAACTAAGTCTACTAGACAATATAACCATATATTAGACTGTAGTGCCATGCGATGCTAGTGTCCCAATTTAGGCAATAATGTCCAACTATTTTGATTTTTGTAAAACTAAAATTGATCTCTATGCCACTATTTATCATTGTGTTTTACTGAAATTGATTTCTATATTTTGTGCCTATGTGCTCTGAATGCATTCAGATAGCTTGATCTCTGTGACAAACCTTTATGAATGCCCCTTCTTTTTATGAGAGTTATTAAACATGTGCAATAAGTGACCTTAAAATAAGAATCTCTACAACATGTGTGTTAATTGGAGCATTCTCATAATAAAACAATATAATATGCATACATAACATTAGAATGTAAGCTAATATTAGCATAAGTTTTTAGTGTATGATGTATGTTAGATCTAGCAATCACAAGGTTGTCAATATAGATATAATGATGTATATGAATAATAAATTTGAGTAATAACTGAGTAGATACATAGGGGATGGGGAATTATGTCCATCACACCACCCAAGTAAGAAGGGGAGATGCATGAGGTCCCTCATGGAATCTAAAACTGGTGTTTGTAATAAGTAAGAAACAAGTGTCATTGCCATGATGCATAAAAGAAAGAACATATACAATAGACATGGGGCATTCAAAGTAGACCAAAGGGACACAATAAAAAGAACATGGGCACATGTCAATAATATGAGAAAGTAAGACATATAAGGACATGTTCAAATGTCCAAATATTCACACAACAATCAAGTGGCTTAGAGCCACATGAAAGGACATATTCAAATGACCACATACACAATCAAGAAGGAACACATAAGGACATGGGCACATGTCCAAAGCATACATATAATGAAAATAAGTGGTGTAGATCCATAGAGAAATGACCTATTCAAATTCCTTTAAATAAAATAAGCATAAAGACATAATCAAGTCTAAACTAGGAAATCTACAAATGAAAGTATTAATGAACAAGTGGTACAAATCTGTATAAAAGCTAAGATATGCATAAGCTAAGTCTAAAGTAGTAATAGTCAACAAAAAATCTAAGTAGGTGTAGGATGATCAATATCAAGAGATAACAATGTTAAGTTTGTGATGTAGAGTTTTTAAGCATGTAACTTGGTAATTGAAACTGTGTATAATATACCCCCAAATGGGCTAATGTATCAAATCAAGAACCTGTGTATCTGTGTATATGCCCCTAGTGGATAAGTGGATAAGTAGTAAAAAATAAGGATATGTGTAGTGGACATGGGTCCTATAAGTATCTAAAAACACTCAAAAGTACAAGTGAATCAATGTATTTATGAAAAAAAAACCAACTATAGTAAGATAGCTTTCATATGTAATATGTGGCAAATATAAGAGATGTACACATGGTAATGAATACAATCTATAATTTGTATTTTTCTGAGTAAATATTTGAATGTTTTTGTGTTTTGACAAGTTATATTATTTTTTTCTATTTTCTAGATATAATTTATGTACAAGTAACATGAAAATGAAACTCTATACAAGGAGCCATAAATAAGGAAACTATGTACAAGAAAGGAGGAACATACTAACCGATGAGTCCAATGGGAGACTCACATTCAATGTGACCTATGTCAAATAAAATAACAATAATAATGTGTGCTCTATGAAAAGGTAACTAAGGTTTCAAAACCTGCTATAATGAGTGATCTATAGATAGCACTACCTATGAAGTAGTGTTAAGTGTATGCAATTAAAAATGCATCATGTCTATAAATCAATCCTAACTTAGAGAAGCTAGACCATACCATACACTTCTGATTGGGGACACATTTATTAATTAGAAACATGACCAATATGGGGATCCACTAAACCTGATTAGGGGATTTCTTACCATAATATAATATGATAGGGAGGGTTCCAAATCCTCTAGTCAAGCATAATCATGTAATAACCCTAAGGGAGTCCTATGTTTTGATATTTCACCTAAACTAATAACAAGTAAATATAATCTAGTGCTCACCAAAGCTTTTGGAACAAAGTGGGGGTTAGAAATAATAAAAGAAAACATACGTAGATGACATATACTCATGTCAATGTATACAAATTCCTAATTCATAGAATATAAGTACAAATGCATATCTATCTACTCTTACAAAGGAGAAACAAAGTTAGGAATACTTACCTTTGAAGATGAACTCATCGAGCCTGAATCTCTCCCTTGACCAAGGTGCTTCATAAGATATTGTTGTGTTATGTAAGGATAACATAGACAAATCAGCTCTAGACTACATAACCTATCAATGCATCCAAAAGACTTCTCCACAAGACAATATCTGTATCACCAAAGAAACTATGGAACCTTAAGCTTGATCCTCAAGTAGAATGGTGGATAAGAAAATACACAATAAATCTTACTTCTTCTCTTCTCTCAATAATGGTGAAATTAACTTATATATAGGCAAATATTACCCCAAACCATTATAAAAATTATGGCTGATAGGGTCAACTTAGTCGACCTAGTATTGTTAAACCCATGCTAAAAATAAACTATGTCGACAATGTGTGCTGATGACAAACAATACAGGGTCAACACTTCTGACATAGTTATAAAATTGTTAAAAGGGGATTTAGGGTAGGAAAAGGTAAAAACACAATGGAAGATGACTAGAGGAGGGTGAAATAGAGAAAAACAATCTTAGGTAAATGGTTTTTAGGAGACAAGTGTGTAGATAACAAGTGAAAAAAGGGATAATAATCCTACAAAGCACTATTGGTCTACCCACACCTTTCTCAGTGTGCCCCTTAAGATGTGCACTCATAGAGATTGAGACTCGATGGATTCCTGAAAGATATAAAGTGGCAGTAATTGATAAAGTTTTAAAATATTATGTGTATACATATTCCCCACTTGAAGCTCATCACGTGTCACATGAGTGCAATACATGATGGTGATTTAGGAGTATAACATGATAACACATAATGTTGATGCTACATAAAATGTATTAAGTAGAAAATAAGATATGTCAGGATCCTAATCTCCCCAATAAGAGTATATATGATTACCTTTGTATTAGAAACTAAACACAAAATTTAATCAGAATGATTAAGAAACTAGAAATATGAAACAACACAGGATATGAGAGACAATACACAATCTTGTATTAATGCTCATCCAGAAAGAAAATACAATAAAGAAGATGCCACACTTCTTCTTCCACCTTTGTAAGGCTTCCCACACCTCAAGGGCTCCTAGTAATTCTCAATCAAGAGTTCACTCTCTCTCTTACGGTCCCAACAATCAACTCTAATATAGAGTTGTTGTTCACCTCCACCAGTTAGTAACAACACTGCCAGTACACCAAGTACACAACCATACTCCAAGTATATCTTCCTTTCCTTGCTGCCACTTGCAAATCAACAAACCTTACTTACCATGTAGATGTCTCTACAACTTGAAGAACCCTTGTTCTTGCCTCACCAAGTCCTTATGATTCTTCAACCAGTACCCTAGTGGATCTTCTAGTAGAACTTGCACAACCTGCAACTCTCCTTGATCATACACACTCAACACCCCTTTGGAAATAGGAGGAGCTACTCTTGCTCTCTCTACAAGCACAATGGCTTTCTAGCACACTTTACAATATAGCCCATGAGTCTATTACATAGATCTCATGCATACAATAATTAGACTTTCTTAATTACAATAATTAGACTCGCAACTCAAGACCAAAAATAGTCTTTACATGCAAACTGCCTGTCCAAAAATAATCCAGTCTGGAACCCGCATGCAAACTGCATGCACACATAGGTTGCTGACATCGGCTCCTTCCTGACCGATGTCAGCCAACTTATAACCAATGTCGGTTGCTTCTGTACTGTAATATGACTGACGTCGGTTGATCAGACTGACGTTGGTTGCCCTGTAACTCGCTCTGCAACTCAACAACCTCAGCAACCTCTCTTGTTCGCATCCTGGTGAAGCTTTTAGCTCCAAAACCTAACAATCTCCCACTTGGAGATAAACAGCTGCACCTATACCTATATCTATACACTGTCTAATTTATTTCCTGACTTGTATCCCTCTTCAAACTCAATCCTGAAGACCAACCACCACACAACCTATGGTGCACCTCCTGTCATCCAAGTAACCTGCCACATCTGAACCTACAACTCCATGTAGTGAAGACCTTGACCCTGCATAACATGTTAACCTGCTGCTAGTCCCTCTCAGATACCTGAGAATCCACCTTCCCCAAATTGGCTCCAAACTCTCTGACAACTCCCACTGCTTGGGAAAACTCAGGTCTACACCAAACCTCATGTGATTTTGAACACTATTCTAAGCTCAGCTTGAACTATCCAGCCCTTGGTGTGCTTACTGGTTTTGCATCTTACGTATTGAACCCCACCAACACCTTCTTCACATCAGCTCCCACTGGAGACAAAATCAACCTGTGATCTTCCATGTCTCTTATGCCAAAGAATTTCACTGCTCCCAAATTCTTCATGACATACCTCTGAACTAACTTTACCTTTAGCTTAGAAACTCCCTGCATGTGTAACCCTGCAACAAGTAACCACACAACAGTAATAGGATAATATTGCAATCATCATCCAACTCAGTAAAGAAAAAACACAATGGTCACATTGACCTTGACTAAAGCCATGCTTAGTCATATCCCTGTCAAACCTCCATTGCCCTACAGCTTCCTCAAGACCATATACCCTGGCCTTCCATCTCACCTGTCCATTCCCGCTCTTCTTTATCCTGAACATCCATTCGTCTCTCAGTGCTTTCTTCTAGCTGACAACTCCACCAAAAACTCCCATTCTGGTTCTTCTCCAAGGAATCACATTCCTCATCCATGCCAAGCTCCCACTGTTTCCTGGATCTACCTGCTCTGCTTCTTTACATCTTCCTGGTTCTTGACCATTAGTAAGCAACAAGTAATAAAGAAGGTGAATGATGAATTTGAGGCTTACTTACCCTTTCAATCCTCCATATGGGCATTTGAGACTCTTTGACAGCTTGATGTCTGCCCAAAATCCATTCCAGTGACCGACCTCGGTCACCACCCAATCTGCACCTGACCAACATCAATTCCCTATGATTAACCCTGACTACCGACATCAGTTTTCCCTGATCGACACTGATTCCACCTATTGCCGACGTCAATCCTCCTAACCGACATTGGTCTTACCCTGCCTGACACCACCACCTCTGGGCTGCACATGACCGACATCGGCACCTGTCTGTTTGACATCAGTTCCCCCTGATCGATGTCGGTAACTGTGTTTTCCTATGAGTGATGACTTTTTACCCACAAGTTCACCTTGGATCAAAACCCTGTTCAAATCAACATAGCCCTGCTCAGAATAATCCAGTCCCCTCAACTGATCTCTGTCCATCATTTCCTCCATGAACACCAAGGCTTTCCAATTCTTAAGTTTTTCAAAAACATCTGTCTTTCACTTAAGAACATACATTCCATTCTTACACATGTGACCAAGCCTACAAAGCCACATCTCTGTAACAGAAGGTGAATCAGTAATATAAGTAGATAGATAAAGGATACCTACTTTCTTACCATCATCCAATTCAAGTGCATTCGTTGTGAGAGTTATTGTGCATCTCTCATCACCCAAATTTCTTGAAGAAATTAGACACATCTCTAAGACTAGGACCTGCATGACCTCCTTCAACACCCATGTGTTACCCATCTGCAATTTTAGCTTCACTTCCCCTTTGCCAACCTTTTGACAAGGCTCACCACCTCCTAAATAAATCTCTCCAAAGACTGCAAAGACATATCCATGAAAAGATGCTCTATTTCGGGCTGCATGGAAAGAGGCAACAAAATCTGTAAACCAAGATTATACTTTATCTAGAGCATCTTGTGCAACAACACCTGTAACATCTACTTCTTCATGCTGATCTGCTACCAACCAACAATCTTTCTTTACCTGCTCTTTCTTTCCATCAATCAGACCATTCGTGCTATTTAGTTTCTCCATTCATAGCTTACTTTCTTCTGCTATTGCTATACTCCCACTCAATCAAAAACCCCTGTGAGTACCCTGTAATCAACACACACTAACTAGATCTGAAACAACCTATTAGCAACCTAACCAAAAGCTCTGATACCAACTGTTAGTGGTATCAAGCTATGAGCCAACAACCTTGCTCTGATACCAACTGTTAGGATCCTACTCTCCCCAATAAGAGTATATATGATTACCTTTGTATTAGCAAATAAACATGGAATTTAACCAGAATGATTAAGTAACTAGAAATATGAAACAACACAGGATATGAGAGACAATACACAATCTTGTATTAATACTCATCCAGAAAGAAAATACAATAAAGAAGATGCCACACTTCTTCTTCCACCTCTGTAAGGCTTCCCACACCTCAAGGGCTCCCAGTAATTCTCAATCAAGAGTTCACTCTCTCTCTTATGGTCCCAAAAATCAACTCCAATACAGATTTGTTGTTCACCTCCACCAGTCAGTAACAACACTGCCAGTACACCAAGTACACAACCGTACTCCAAGTATATCTTCCTTTCCTTGCTGCCACCTGCAAATCAATAGACCTTACTTACCATGTAGATGTCTCTACAACCTAAAGAACCCTTGTCCTTGCCTCACCAAGTCCTTATGATTCTTCAACCAGTACCCCGATAGATCTTCTAGTAAAACTTGCACAACCTGCAACTCTCCCTGATCATACACACTCAGCACCCCTTTGGAACTAGGAGGAGCTACTCTTGCTCTCTCTACAAGAACAATGGCTTTCTAGCACACTTTACAATATAGCCCATGAGTCTATTATATAGATCTCATGCATACAATAATTAGACTTTCTTAATTACAATAATTAGACTCGCAACTCAAGACCAAAAATAGTCTTTACATGCAAACTACCTATCCAAAAATAATCCAGTCCAGAACCGGCATGCAAACTGCATGCACACACAGGTTGCCGACATCGGCTCCTTCCTGACCGATGTCAGCTAACTTATAATCGATGTCGATTGCTTCTACATTGTAATATGATCAACGTCGGTTGATCAGACTGATGTTAGTTGCCCTGCAACGTAGCAACCTCAGCAACCTCTCCTGTTCGCATCCTGGTGAAGCTTTTAGCTCCACAACCTAACAAGATAAATGAAAAGACATAATTGAAAAACACATACATTTACTTACCTTAGTGTTGTAAATAGAGAATTAGATTGCAAGATAAGTGAAGGCATCCAATGTGAAGAACATTAGGCAAACATGTAGAAGTTAGTATAAAAAATAGCCAAAAATCATAAGTTTTGGAAGATAAACATATAATAGTGGAAAATATTCTATATGTCATCATGATTTTAGAACATTTTATGATTCAAAAAATGGATTATTAGAAACAAAGATATGAGCAAAACAAGGAATCTGATGGAAAATATTTAAAAGGTAAGGAATGGGGTTAGCAGTTAGAACAAACTAGGTTGACCCAGTCAACCTAGTAGGATAAAAATGTGAAATCCACACTACCAAATTAGTAGGTATGTGCTGACCTAGTGTGTTTTTTAGATTGTTGACTTAGTACATGATTGTCGTCCTAGTATAAAAATCCAATCTACTAATTTAATACAAAGATGGGAAAAAGTAAAGGGTTAACTTAGTTTGTTAAGTTAACCTAGTCAAAATAAGGAAATTTTGGTCAACCTAGTGTTTGTTAAGGCAATATTAAAATATTAAAGGCAAATATATGACAAAATTATGGGAAATAAATTAAAAAATTATGGAAAATGAAAGACAAATTACTGTATAACATAGTAAATCACATTGGAAAGCATGTAAAATATAAAATGACAAATGAAATATCAATGCAAGAAAACTTGAAAAAATATATGTAATAAAGTGAAAAGTAACCCCATATAAGATAAGCATGTCAAATTAAACATAAAAAAAACATGGATGATTGAAAATGAAATGTAAGTCAAGATGTAAGAAAAATATGAAGAAGTCATACATAAAGATAAACATGTGAGAATGCCAAATGTCAAATGTAAGGTAAGTGAAATCCACAAAAATAAAACAAGAACATGATGAATAAATGAAAATCAAAATCTCTGAAGGATGAAAACCCAAGCATTAGTGCTTTTTCTGAGTTATAATGTAAGAAAACACAACCACCTAATGACATGACTAGTATGAGAATGAGATGGTGTGGTAAATGGTGTAAGGGTGTTTATGAGGAAGGCTTGGTCCTATCCAAGGTCTTACAATGCAACTCACAAACAATAAATCAAGAGGTGTAATAAGGTAGGTGTGATCAAGGATGTGATCATATACAAATAATATCCAAAAAGGAGAATATAAGGAAAATATGATGTAAATAAGTAATATGAGGTGCCACATGGGCGATGTGAACATCTTAAGCAAGAATGAGACACACTAAGAAAGTGATAAAGACTAAGAAATATCAACACCAAGGACTTAGGACACTTTGACTAATGGACACAAAGCTTGGGTTAACAAGTGAATTATATAGATCATCCCATGAAGCATATATGCATGAAAAGTAAAAATGGACCTACCTTCCCATAATGTGTTCCTCATTCCTTAGGACCCCTTACAGAGTCATCGATCTACTATGAGTATTGGGTACTTGTGTGATAAAGTAGGTAGCACTAAAAGATTTTTATTCTCTTTTTCTAATCTACTAGCCTACTACACCCCAATGGACCTTGGATATATCATGAGGCCAACTATGGAGTTTGAGCTTCGACTAGAATAAAGATATGTGCTTGAAATCATGTATTTTAGTGTAATTTAAATTTTAGAATTTTTAATGTTGCCTTTTGGATCATTACCTTTTGTTTGTATTTTATGGTTTGGCTTTTAATGTTTTTGATGAATTTTTATATACCTCCTCCATACGGATTATAAGACCAAACATGGGTGTTAAATATGATAAACACAAGAGAGATTACACTTGGTCACTAGAGAAAAGGACCTAAAGACCAAGGTGTCTAAAGACTCCTAGACTTTCCCACAAGTAAGTGTGCAATCTCAAAATTGACTGATGTGTGCCTCAAATGAAAGTAAATAAGGGAAATATAGGGATGATGAGAGATTCATCTATGTAATAAGTGATAAAATGATGAATATTCTTATAACTGATCACAATGAAGTAAAATAGTGCTATGAAAGGGATGGAGTTATGCTATGATAGTCATGTCACTAGATAAGCCGTACTAACCTACAATGGATCTAACACAAGCACTAATGAAAGTAGTAGTCATCCCAAAAAGTGGTTTAAAATATTTTTTAATGTGGTAATTTGTGAGGAATGCTAGGTCCTATCCATGGCCTTACACTACAAATCACAAGGTGAATACCAAAGAGATGAATGTTAAAGAAGGGGGAAAATAATCATAAAGATACTAAGGCAAAGAATGGCATAAAAAAGACAAAAATGAAAAAAAAATGCAAAATGTAATGCATAAAAAACCTAAAGAATGTAAAGGAAAATAATGATGATTAGTAATTTGTGACTAAAATATGTAAAATGCACAAAAGCAAAGAAACATGAGATAAAAATAACAAGTAAGATCTATGCGAACGTCTATATCAAAGATGAGCATGTGAAATATAAGTCTATAAGTTTCAGAAGGTTTCTTGAAGTTGAATTTGGCTATTATTATGCATTATAGAATAAGAGTGGGCATCATAAGATGCCCCAATGGGTAAGTGGATGTAGGGATGGGCATCACAAGATGCCCCAAAGTCTAAAGGGACATGTGGAGAGGCATCATAAGATGCCCCAACATGTGAATTGGAGTGAGGTACCATTGAACCATTAAAATGATTTACATTAGGTTGGTAGGTGCATTTAGATATAGGTAAATAGGTTGTTTTTTTAGATTTTAAGTACGTTGAATGTGACATATGATGTGTAAGAGAGGTATGAGGATAAAAAGGAGGTAAAGGAGGACCATATATGATATTCTTTAGATTAGACATTTGAACTAGGTATTCTTTTGGTTTATGTGACCTAAGAGGTTGAGTTTCAATGGATGCAATGATATGTTTAAAGTTGTTTATGTTATCTATCATTTCCTTTTTGGTGTAGTAATAAGGATCAACTTTGGTTTGAATAAAATTAGTGGATGACGTGTAAGTATGGGATGATTGTTTTTTCTCATTAGGTAGTTGATGTTGATGTGATCGAGATTCTTTAGATTGAATTTAAGAAGCTTGAATATAATATTGATAATGTTGTTTTATGAGAGTATCAAGATTGAAATGTGGGCCAAGAAATTAATAAAGAAGAAATTGGTGAATATCATGACAAGATTTATGAGAATGACCTATATGATCATGCCACCAATAAAACTTATCAGGATTGTACCACTTTGGAGGAGGTTTCGAAGGATCAAATATCATGGGTTTAGAGGGTGGAAATTTATTCTTAAGTTATTCTAAACTCAAGGGAGAGTGGGCTGGGTTAAAATTGGTTGAATTGAATTCTCCATTTTGAGGTTGGGGAGCTTGGATGAATTAATGTTATGAGAAAATGGTTGAAAATGTTCTTTAGTAGTTGTTTGAGATGGTTCAAATTTTTTTTTTAAAAAAAAGGGGTAAAAATAATATTAATAAGTAAAGAAAAGAATTACAAGAAGAACGGGGGGGAAAAACCCCTAGAAGAAAGCAGCAAAATTTGAAAAACTAAGCACACGCCCAACTAGACAATATTATGAACCTCCCTATCAGCCTCCAGAATTCTTTCCAAATCATAATGCAATGTCAGGGAGAGAGAGCCCCAATCCTCAATGTTTCCACCATCCAAATGGTGTGATGCCCATTTAGCCAAAAAGTCTTCTGCCCTGTTCCATTCACGTGGAATGTGAGCAAAAGTAACACTATCCATAAGCGAGCAAATCCACAAAATCTATTGCACAATCAGAGATAGTTGCCAATTGATGTCTACCACTTTCCTCTTAATGAGCAGGTTAATCAAGACTTGAGAGTTTGATTCACAGATAATCCTATGCCAACCTAACACCTAGGCCTTCTCAAGGGCATATAGAATGGCCTGGCCTTCTATCATGTTAATGGTTTGTAGCCCCTCAGGAACTACAAAAAGAAAAATCACCATACCTTCAGAATCCCTTCATATCCCTCCAGTACCCATGGGTCCCAAATTACCTCTAGAGGAACCATCTGTATTGATCTTGAGAATCCCACTAGGGGGCATTGCCACTGATCAGTCCTGAGAGTCTGCTCCTTGACCTACTTGCTCCTCCTGACACACGTTGACTTACCAGTTAACTGATGGAATCCAAATCGTGCCACCACCTGAGCATCCTATTTGGTCAAAGGAAGACAGATCACGCTCTTTGCTTAGACGGTTTCCTAGATCATCCCCACCACTTTTTGCCATACTTTTCATACCATGACCCTCACCTCCCAAAAAATCACCTATTTCTCTCAAGCCAGATCTGCCAGAACAAAAAAATGGGGCTGCCCAGCCATATGTCCTGCAGGAAGGGCATCCTTAAGGGGGGTTCTCCCATTCCATTCTAGAAATTGACCACAAATTGAGCATGAAACCATGGGTGCTGCCAAACATCCCACCAATAATGCCAAAGTTGCAAGGCAAAGGGGCATCACAAAAAAAGGTGTGTTGAATCCTCCTTGACTGATCCGCACATAACACATATTGAAGGGCCTTGGAAACCTCTCTTTTGAAGATTGTCCCAGGTCAAGCACCTATTCCAAGCCAGCATCTAAGCAAAATAATTGCATTTAGGCCATGTGAATTTATTCCAGACCTGTCTCCACCAATGCACTTCCCCCTGCCCAATCTCTGAAGAAGTAAAGTCTGATATCCAGATGAAACTGTGTAAGCTCCCTTGGGATTGGGAGACCAAGCTATCTCATCCTCCTCTTGAAGAGGACTACAACGACACCTAGAAAGGATGCTCAACAGCTCCTCATTCTCTTCCTGCATCCCTTTAACAGGCCAAGTTTTGGGACCTTTCTAGTGAGCTACCTCCACCTGTCCTTGTGTAATGTAAACTTTGAAGTCACTCACCTGAGACCAGCCAGCATTAAGGAATCTCTTATAAAGATTCAACAAATTTGGAAACTGAGAAATGATGGGAGGATAACCATCCCAAGAGTCAGACCAAAAGAGAGCCTTGGATCCCTATTTGTAAATCTAGAATAAGTCATTCTTGATGAGAGCAGCCCCTTTTTTGAGAGTACCCCATATTGCCGAACCTTTCCCAATAAGTGGATAGCAAGGAATGTCCCTTTGAATGGTTCCAGATTAGTACTTCTGTGAGAGAATTCTGGCCTAAGCTTTGTCTTGTTCGGTGCACCATTGCCAATAAAGTTTGGTCGCCAAAGCAATACCATTTAAGTCCATCTGCCTCAGACTGAGCTTGCCATATTATTTGGGGTGCAGATAATCTCCCATTTAATAAGGCTTCATTTAGTGGAGTTCAATCTACCAGCCCATAAGAATTGTCTGGTAACTGAATCAAACTCCTTAATGATTCTCATCGGGGCAACCTGGAGCATACACCTGTAAATAGGTAAACCCTGCACCATTGATTGGATAAGTTGAACCTGGCCTGCAAAGGATAACCACCTATGTGTCCAATGATTCACTTTCACTAAAAATTTATTCAAAAGAGTCTTCCAAGATTCTTTAGATGTACGGCCAACTGAGATAGGGATACCCAAGTAAATCAAGGTGGGAGTCCCAATCTAAAAATACAGAGTCCTCGCTATCCACTACTAAATAGGGCTCAGAGTGTTGAAGAAGAAGATGGATGACTTATCTTCATTTAACTTTTATCTCGAGGCCATTAGATAAACATTTAACACCCTGCATAAATTAGCAGCTTCAGTCATTGTGGCCATGCCCATAAGGGCAGTGTCATCAGCAAATTGCAGGTGTGATTGTGCTGGAAATTCCCCTCCCCATCACCATCCTTGGATATGTCCTTTCTCTTTGTTCTTTCTGATCAACCTCCCCAAAACTTTAGCAAGGAGAAGAAAAAGGTACAGAGACAGAGGATCACCTTGTCACAGCCCTCTTGTAGCACCAAAAAGCTTCGTGTGTTCTCTATTGATAAGCACTAAGAAAGAAGCCAAGGAAATGCAGCTCATGACCCATTGAGTCTATTCATCTGCAAAGCCAAAAGCACTAAGAACCTTCCATAGGAATGACCATTTGACCCTATCAAGGCTTTCGCTATGTCCAATTTAATGAACATCACCTTATCTTTTGAGCTGGCCATGGAGTGAATGGACTCAACAACAATAACAATACCATCCAGGATTTGCCTGCCTTCCACAAAACCACTTTGTTCTTCTAAGATCACAGCACTCAACCCTCTTTTTAACCTATCTATAATGATTTTAGATATAATTTTGTAAACAACATTGCAAAGGGATATAGGGCGAAATTGACTTAGCCTATCAACACCTTCGCATTTGGGTATGAGAGCAAGATAGGTCACATTTGTAGCCTTAAGCATTTGCTTATTCTGTTGAGATTCTTGGACAATAACTAAAAGGTCAAGTTTGATGATATCCCAAAATTCTTGGTAGAATTTAGCTGGGAAGCTGTCAGGTCTAGCTGCTTTCCCTTTTTTCATCTGAATAATGGTTTCCTCAAGCTCTCCAAGTGTGATTCGTTTCATTAATTTTTCATTCATTTCATGTGTCACCAATGATGAAATGCAGAAGAGAACCTGAGCTTCTTTTGGTGATTCCCCATTAGCATCTTCCCTAAAGAGAGTAGAGAAGTACTACACTACCTCCTCTAAAATTGTCGAAAAGGAGTTAAGCTGCTCACCTCTTTCATTGACCAGGGCCAGAATAGAATTGCCATGTCTCCTGGCTTTGGATGAATTGAAGAAAAAGGATGTATTTCTATCCCCCTCCTGGAGCCATTCGACCTGAGCTTTTTGCTTCCAAAAAATTTCCTCCCATAGCTCGCATTCCTCCAGGTCTTTCACAGCATGTGTTTCTTCTTGCAGTAAGTCTTCAGTCAGTCCTTCTTCCCTTATTATTCTCATGATACCATCAAGCTTGGTTTGTGCAGTAGCCTTAGCATAGAAAATGTTCCCAAAAATTTGGTGATTCCACCGCTTGAGCTTGTACTTCACATATTGCAGTGTTTTGGCAAAAATGTACATCACCGTACCATGGGCAGGCCTACCCCAACACCACCAATTAGCAACACACTCATGTAGAGATTGATCCTATAGCTACATGAGTTGAAATCTAAAGGAAGGAGAGCGTGATTGATACTGTGAGACACTATTAAGCTTGATGGGCTAATGGTCCAATCCTCTTCAGTCCAAAATTTTAGACCTCGTAGACCACATACCTCCAACCCAAAAAGTTGAGACCAAAAAATGGTCAAGTCTCTTAGCTATGCAATGTTTCCCACTCCTACGGTTGTCCCAGGTAAACTATCCATTATTGGGCTTAACATCAACTAAATTCAAATTTTCAATGTAGTTGCGCATTAGCAAAGCAGATGGGTCTAGCCTTGATGTGCCACCACTCTTTTCAATCAAATCAAGAATAGCATTAAAATCACTTGCTATAATCCAAGGGTGGAAGGGGGCCAAGCTATGGACAAAATTTATGTGGCCCCATAAGGAGTTTTTACCCCACCAATCATTGGGAGCATAGATATTGGAGAAGAGAATGACTTCCCCCATCTCAAAGCTAGAAGCAATCATAGTCATGGAGTACTTAGAAGTCAACCAACCTATGAGGCCAATCTTTCGTGGGTTCCATAGACAAGCTAGTCCTCCTGAGTATCTGGTAGTGCCAATGCATTGACATTCTCCTTGCCTCTACAACTTGGGCGCTAGTCTGGACATGTCTTCAACTGAAAGCTTAGTCTCTTGCAAGAAAAGGATATCCAGCCTATGACTTTTAATCAGGTTGTGAACATCTTTTTATCTGGGGCTATTGTTCAAACCCCTTACATTCCAAGATATTATAATAATTTTAGAGGGTTCAAAAAGTGTGCATCTAGAGTCTTTACTGACCCCGCCTCCACCAAAGTCTCTCCCATTAGCTTGATCTTTTCCAAGTCCTTTTTTTGCCAAGCTTGCCATATTTCTCTCCCCCTCCTTTCTTAAGGTCTTTTTGTAGAAGTCCGAGATGAGGAGAAGATTTACTACTTTTTGCTGCCCCTGAGTCCCCAATTTTCCTGATAAGGGGCATATTTCTATCTTCTTTAAGGGGAGAAACTGAGAAAGTCATTCCTTCTAAAATTATCAGCTACTGGTCCATATCCATATGATAATCTTCAACATCCTGTGTTTCAATTAAAGCCCCTAAAGCATTGGTCTCTTGAGTTGGTCCCTCAATCCCCTGGTCCAAAATAATCAACCCGAGATTCACCTCTTGCCGATTAAGGTCATCCAATATTTCAAATCTATTGAGCGAGTCATCTAATTATCTTTCCTTCAAGGACTGTTTTTGGCCTCTATTTCTATATCGGCCTTTAACCGGCATAAAACCGTCAGTTTCAGGCACCTCACCTAGAATCAAACCCCTTTCCTTGTCAGTACCAGAAGGAGTGCGAGTAGATTGAGCTGGTTGAGGTGCAGTGGATTTTGAGGTGGGACACCATCACTGTAAATGCCCATAATCATGACATAAATGACAATAGAAAGGGAGGGTTTCATAATCCAACTGTTGTACCCATGAAAAAGGGCCCACACTCATTTCAATAGCATTTGGTAATGGATTAATAAGATTAATTTCAACACAAATGTAGGCATAAGTCATTACCTTTTTCCCTAGGAGTGACATTGAGGAACCGACTGGCCTTCCCAATAAGGATGTAAGCAATTAGAGAGTGTCTTCTCGATAGCATTCCACTAAAAAGTGGGGCAGATGCACCCACACCAGGACACAGTTTGGTAGTTCCTCTGAAGGTATGAAACTGGCATGTCAGGGCTTGATAAACAGTCCCACTTGATTATAGAATTAAGGACCTCCAGCAAAAACTCTTTGACAATCTGTTATACAAGTAAAAGTGACCATGAAATAGCTATTGGCTAGCAATGTAATATCCATTTCTCCTTCTGGTGCCCACATCCTCTGAGCCCATGCTTCCAAGAATAACAGTGACATCCTAAGCCCCAAAAACTTGTAGTACAGGGAGTGATTGGAATAGTATTCAATGTCTTAAGCAATCATTTCCATTGGTATAACCAGCTTGGGCCTCTCTTTGCATCTTTCCAGATAGTTTTTGACTTTGGGGATGTGCATACTTGGTTGCTCAAGAGCAGCAAAAGAACCTAAACCTTGTAAAAGTGGAGCCTTCCCACTACTGCGCACTCCTTGGGATGCATGCTGCAATCCAAGCGCTTCCCTGTAGCTGTGCCTTACTTTCTGCCCTATCGCACCTTGCCCTGTAACGCCCTCTTGCTCACCTTCATCCATTGCACCTTTCGAGATGGTTCAAATTGATTCATAAGAAAGTCTTGCCTTTTTTCTTGATCTAAGGCTTCTTCTAAAATTTTATGAGAAAAGATTCTAACTTTTTATTTAAGGGGAGGTTTAAGAGTAGTGACAAATAGTTTTAAAAGAGTATCATCATTCATGTTATGGTCAAATTCATTAGAAAGTTGCTTGGCATTGATGAAATGGCAAAGGTAATTTTCAAGAAGGTCATCATGTTAAAATTCCTTCACTAGAGCATTGAATAAATCCTCTAGTTGTGAGATGGAATGTCTAGGAATTTGGTTGTAACATTAAAGTGCATCACCAACAAAGGTTTTGGCTAAGAGCTTGGTGTTAGTAAAGGTGTTATTTTGGACCCATTCCTTATAGAGATTACCAAAGAACTTAAGAAATATAGTAGGGTCCTTAGTCCCATTATATGTGATAGTTGGATAAATTTTTCTAATATCTATGGATGTAATGAATGGGGATAAAGGTTTATTTTGAAGATGTTGAAGCATTTTGTGATTCATTGGAGGTTGAGGGATGATATTCCCATTGGCATCTCTAAGAGGAAGAGGGACAAAATTTTTATTGGGTTGAGACATGATGACTTGAGGTGGTTGATTAATCATGTTGAATAAATATTTTTGCATGTTCATCATTTGAGAATGATTATTTGTTTGCATGATGTTAATTTATTGAATTATTTGTGCCAAAATTTGAGTTGTGTTAATTTGTGCATTAGTATTTGAAGGTGGGGTATTAGTGTTAATAGGAGGGGGATTATTAGTGTTGGTAAGAGGAGGATTATTTTTAGGTGGAGGATTCCAAATATTAGTGTTAGTTGCCTTAAGTATGGTAAAAGAAGAAGGAATATTGGTAAAACCACCATTCTTGGTAGGAGTGTAAATAGTATTATTGTCAAGGTTTTTGAATAATAAAGAATCATCTAGATTATCAATTTGAGTGTTTTCAACAATGTTACTTTGGGAAGTGATAAGGCTTGGTGATCTTGTTATGGGTGTAACAAGAGGATTGTGAACATTGGTTGTAAGAGATGGAACATAATGTGAGGTTACTCGGTTTGATATAGATGGGTTGATGAGTTTGTGAATTCTAGGTTTAAAAGGTGTAAAAGCGGTATAAGTTTTATGCTTGTCATGGTTTGGGATTTGTCTAATAAGATTATCTAGTTCTACTATTTGGTATGCAATAGATCGATATTGAGAAGATGTAGAACCATGTGATGAAGAGATATACCATAAATATTTGTCTTGTATTGTGGATAGGTGGGGTAGGAGAGAACAACCCATGTACATTAGGAATGGGTTGAGACTATCAAGAAAGAATTTAATAAGAGGCTTCATGATGCTAAGTAGGAGTGGGTATCATAAAGCTAGGAGGAAAAACAAGGACAAAATTGGACAAAAAGAGGGACAATGTTGAATGATACTAAGTCAACATAGTTGACCTAATATGTTAGGGAGATAGTTTAGAAAGATACTAAATCGACACAGTCAACTTAGTATGCTAAGGAGACAATTTAGAAAGATACTAAGTCAACACAGTCGACTTAGTATGCTAAGGAGATAGTTTATAAAGATACTAAGTCAACATAGTTGACTTAGTGTGCTAAGGAGATAGCTCAAAATGATACTAAATCAACATAATCGACTTAGTATGCTTGAGAGATAGGTAAACCAGTCTGTAAGAGACTATATCGATAGAGATGATAGTGTTTTAAAAAATAAGAAATTTTTTTCAATGTACTTTGAAAGCAAGAAATGGAACTAAACACACAATAAATTGGGTTAATGAAGATGATCCAACTAAGGCACACAACATAAAACCTTACACTAATGCTAGCCAATTCAAGTTTTTGCAATACAACATATAATTGAGCAAAGAGAAAAAATTCAACTTGGAAAGTAAATGTTAACTAAGTGGTCATCCTAAATGTTGTTAGATTATTAGAGTATAATTTTAGATGTGATAGGAAGTTTGTTGTAAGCAAGGAACTAGAAAGCAATCTAAGGATGGTTTTAGGAAATTTGGGCTAAAGGGATCTATATTGGTAATAGTACTGGCTTGGTATTGGGGCCTACCTCCTCACTTAACATGTCATAGTGATAAGGGTGTCAGGTGCTTAGCCAAAATATACTATTAATCACATGTTTATACTTGGCTAGAAAACCAAGTTGGCTTCCCCCTTGGTGATGAAATCTAATTAGGTAGCCCTAACATAAACAATTGTTAAAATGCATTTTAAGATTTTGTGGTGTGTGCATAAAAGAGAAAATACTGAAAATAAATGGTATATTTAAAACCCCTTAATTAGACTATGTGATCTATTATAAGCATGAAAGTAATAAGAAATGAAAGTGTGAGATAATTACTAGAATATAGGTGTTAATTCCAACTTTAAAACACATTACTATGTCATTTCAGTTGATAGTGTGTGAAGAGAATACATAATAGAGTTAACAGTGTCGATTATGTACTATGGAAGTAAGGGTATGAAAATGAACTACATTGATAGTGTCGACCTAGTTTTCTAGACATAACATAGAATATAAAACTACATCGATAGTGTCGACCTAGTTGATTGTATAGGGGTAGTTTTTAAAGACTACAAACTATAGAAAAAAAAATATAACAAATGTTAGAAATGACATAGAAGAATAGAAAGGAACCTTGGTGGGTTTGGAAGATGCTTATAATTTGTAAAATTTCTATTTAAGATGATTTATATTTCTACCAATTAAGTCAACTAGGTTGACCTAATTCTGTAAAACCTTACTCTTGAAGCCTGTAAAAATAACTACGTCCACCTAGTTTGTTTTTTCGATGTTGACTATAATAGTTGATAGTGTCAACCTAGTTTGTTATCTAGAATCTGACATAATACTAAGTTAATAGTGTCAACTTAGTTTGTTGATCTGAAATTTGTAAATGTACAAGGTTGATTATGTTGACCTATTAGTCTGAATTGGAAGTGTGTTAAACTTGCACATATAAATTAGTACTGTGTCAACACTTTCGACCTAGTTTCATAAATATATATAAAATAAAATGATAAAATAATGAAAAATGTGAAATAAAACCTACAAGGGTAAGGTTTACGTCAAGTTCACCAGAATGTATGTAATAAAAAATGCATCATGTCTATAAATCAATCCTAACTCAGAAAATATAGATCATACCATACACTTTCGATTGGGGACACATTTGTTAATCATGAACATGACCAATATGGGGATCTACTAGACCCAATTAGGGGATCTCTTACCATAATGTTGTCCCCCAAAAATATCACTCATTTTTGGGACAACATTTGAAATATTTTGGTCCTACAGACCAAAATCCTCTCTTCCCATTTCAAAAATTGTTTTGAGCATTCAAGTTCTTCATTTTTCAAAGCTTTCTTAGAAATCTATAGACTCTGCAGGCTTGAATCTATAGACTCTATAGTTTTGAATCTACGGACTCTGTAGGCTTGAATCTACAGCCTCTGTAGGAAGAAAATCTATGGACTCTGTAGGAAAGAAGTTCTACGGGGTTCACAGGTTGATTTCTACGGACTCTATAGGCAAGAAGCAAGCTCTCAACACTTAGGTGATTTCAAGATTGGTTCAATGACAAGGTTAAGCCAAAATGTCCATCAGCACGCTTCTAAGCAAGGATTAAACCATTGAACCATTAAACCATTGAACTGTTGAACCTTGAACCATTTTGGTTCAATGGGTTCAATGGGTTCAAAGGTTCAACATCATCAGCAAGAGTTAAGCACATTTGTCAAGGTTCAAAGTTCAACCGCTTCAAGGTTCAATGGCTTCAAAACACTTATCAAAGAGAAGAAGGCTTGAACCATTAAACCATTGAACCACTTTGGTTCAAAGGTTCAATGGGTTCAATGGTTCAACAGGTTCAATGACCAAATGGTTCAACACGTTTGGTTCAAAAATATCAAAAGGACTTAGCCAAATAAAAAGAAAGAACCGATTGAACCGTTGAACCTTGAACTAAAAGGTTCAACGAGTTCACAAGTTCAAAGGTTCAATGGGTGCGATGAAGATCAAAGAGCTTAGAAAGAA
Source organism: Torreya grandis (assembly GCA_037957365.1). Taxonomy (NCBI): domain Eukaryota; kingdom Viridiplantae; phylum Streptophyta; class Pinopsida; order Cupressales; family Taxaceae; genus Torreya; species Torreya grandis. The sequence goes on along the minus strand of JARHVA010000171.1, from coordinate 1,432,732 downwards.
CAAATGATGGACAAAGGATGAACCAATGAACCGATTGAACCTTGAACTGAAAGAGTTCAAAGTTTAATGGTTCATGGGTTCAAAGGCGGCCTCAGTCAAGGAAAGAAGCAACAAATAGGTGGTTCAACAGATTGTTCAATGAAGGAGCGGGAAAGCGATTGAACTAATAAAGTGATTGAACCAATAAAGTGATTAAAGCAAGAAAGTGATTGAACCAAGGAGCCAAGAAGGCCACCTGAACCATTGAAATAGTCAACCAATGACGTCCTCATAGACGTCAAATTTAAGGTAATGAAATATCTACTAAGTTTCAAATGTGGCGCGGAACTTAAAAATAAACTCAGTGACCAGCTGAAGAAGGAGCTAAAAGAGCTGGCAAAGCTAAGAATATAGCCCTGAGGGCTCAGATTCTAGGAAAAGACAAAACTGGAAAGGGGAAAAGATAATCTGGGAGCTTAAATTCCAAGAAGAGACAAAGATGGAAAGGACAAAAATAGAAAGAGGAGAAGACCAAAAATATCTGCACAGAAGTTATTTCGATAGCTGGAACAGTCTACAAAGTAGATTTTTGAGCTTGCAAACATTGAAGGCACACCCTGTTGGTCTCCCTTGAAGTAAAGACAAAATAGACAACTGTGCAGACATTAGAAGGGATAGACTAGATGATCTAGACCTAGGAGAAGACATATGGGATGAAGTGACATGCCATAGTTAAGACAACTGCCCTGTTTTCAATGCAGTCCTTTGACAAACCTAGAAACACATTGAAGGCATTGAATGCAACAAGGGCTGCCCCATGAAACAAAGTGCCAAGTCTTTCTTGGCTGCTATATATTTTAATCTCTTTTATTATTTTAGGGAGATCTTCCTGTTAACAAAAGCAAAACTCTGCCCAAATTGAAATGCATTACTGAGACTTTGAGCTCAGATTGTTTATCATATTTCTTTGTTTGAATCAGAAAGAAAGTTACTTTCAGACTTTGTGTTGTTATAACTTGTATCATTCTAGGAGATTGTTCTTATGTCTATTTCCTGAATGTATTCTTGTTTATGTAATTTAACAAGCAGAGCTAGTGGAAGTGATAAGGAAGGTATCCTGAAGCCAACTACTTTCAGACTTTGTGTTGCCATAGTTGTCTTTAGTGTGTGTTTATTTTCTATTTCTGTGTAAAGGACCTTGGGATGACTTTGTTCCCCCATTGTTCTTCATGTCTCACTCTTGGGCAGTCAAGGTGGAGACTTTATGCTACATCTTAGATTGTTGGTTATTATGCCCTTGGCACCCTGTCACTTCCTACCAAAAAGATTCATGTTGTTTGCAAGAACAAGCACTTATGAAAGAAGAGAAATGCCTTCTGTCACTTCACCAAGATTTCTACTATCCAAGAAGGGATCTGGCTCTTGGCTGAATGTTACTTCTGAAAGAAGAGAAGTACCTTCACCAATCACCCAGGATTTCTCCTCTGTGTGTTAACATAATCTCTGAAAAAAAGAGATGGATGGCTTATCCTACCCCCGTGTCTTAATTTTTGCTTATATATATATATATATATATATATATATATATATATATATATATATATATATATATATATATATATATATATATATATATATATATATATATATATATAGTATATAGCCTCCTTATATTTAATGGGGAACCTCCCCTTGATGAGAGGAGAGATTTGTCCCCTGTTGTTGTAGTAAACCTGCACACTTGGATGACCAATCTCCCTATACTGTGGTGATAGGAACTATTTTTCTCACCAGTTAGCTGGTTGACAAAATATTCACCCAACACATAATACATTATTATAGGGAGGGTTTCAAAGCCTCCAGTCAAGCAAAATCACCTAATAACCCTAAGGGAGTCCTATGGTTTGATATTTCACCTAAACTAATAATAAGTAAAGTAAATCTAATCTAGTGCTCACTAAAGTTTGTGACATAAAGTGGTGGTTAGAAACAATAAAAGTAAACATGTATAGAAGATATATACTCACATCAATGTATAAGGAATCCTAATGCATGGAAGATAAGTACAAATGCATATCTATCTACTCTTACAAAGGAGAAACAAAGTTAGGAATACTTACCTTTGAAGATGAACCTGCTGAGACTTAATCTCTCCCTTGGCCAAAGTGTTTCTCAAGAGGTTGTTGTGGTATGTAAGGATGACAAAGACAAATCAAATTTAGGCTAAAAACCCTATCAATGCATCTAAAAGACTTATCTACAAGATAAGATCCATATCTATAAAGAAAGTATGGAACCCTAAGTTTGCTCCTCAAGTAGAATGGTGTACAAGCAAATGTACAATAACTCTTACTTCTTCTCTTCTCTCAATAATGGTGAAATCAACTAGTATATATAATCAACTCTAACCCTAAACCCTTACAAAAATTATGGCCAATAGGGTTGAGTCAGTCAACCTAGTATTGTTTAATCCATGTTGAAAATGAACTATATCAACACTATGGGCTGATGACAAAAAATATAGGGTTGACATTGCCAATGTAGTTATAAAACCACTGAAAGGGGATTTAGGCTAGGAAAAGGTAAATGAAAGTGGAAAATGATTGGAGGAGGGTGAAATAGAGAATAAAAATCTTAAGTAAATTGTTTTTAGGAGACAAGTATGTAGATAACAAGTAGCAAAAGGGACAACAATCCTGTGAAGCACCAATGGTCTGACAACCCCTTTCTTGGTGCACCCTTTAAGGCATACACCCATAGAGATTGAGACTTGATAGGTTATTTTAAGATGAAAATTGTTAGTAATATATAAAAAATTTAAAATATTATGTGTATACACTAGGAATCCTTAAAATTGATTAGGTTGTCATGTGAATTATAAGGGTTTTAAGGATCCATCTGGTAGAAGATGTTGTAACTAGCATGGGTTCCCTATGCTGAGAAATCTAGAAATTCAATAATATTGATCTCATAAGGAAAGGGGTAGAGGGAGGACCTATAGAATACACAACATATCTTTGATGTAGGGGTCTAATGGTCTTCATGGGAGAGTATGCATACATTGTAACACTGTAGGAGTAAACCTCACCTGCACTGGTGGCTCAATTAAACTCTATGGTCTATTGATAGGAAGTGTGCTTAAAACTATAAATATTAATTGTGGTGTGACATCCTATGGGATAGGTAAAGTATACTCATATGAAATGCCCTTAACTATGATCACTTAATTAACATGTATATATTTGGGGCATCTATGCATGGTGGATGGAATGGCTCGGACCCAATTTTTCTTGATGGTGGTTACAAAACTCCCTTTATTTGCAGAGGTAGACATTGTTGGATTTAAGTCAGATGCTAGGGAAAAGTCATTCTATATGTTGGATAGATGTTCTTGCTTGGGGTTTAAAACCCCTATTTTTAATATTCACATCAAGAGCATGGAGACAGATGGGAAGGGGTGAATAGTTTCTAGTCCAACCATTTCAAAGGATGGGAAGGACATGAAAAGATCCATGATGAATGAGAAATTTAACACTGGGATTCTAAAGGAGGATTACATAGTGTTTGACAAAATTCTTGATCAGAAGAATCCAAACACTGATAAACCAAGATTCCAAATATTGGTGCACACTCTTTCAAGATTAACAAAATGCATTTGGGTGATAGAGTTATATTATATGATGGTTTTAAAATAGAGTCTCGAGATTGTCTTAGGTACCCCAGTTGGGTTTTAGTATTTAGTACATGAGGGCAAGGAACAATAGGATTCTTTACCACTGTCCTGCTATCATTTAGGAAAAGACTCTTTCATCTCTATGGCTTCAAGATTGTGAGGAGGAGCAGAAGGGTTGAAACATGTGTCTCCCCCTAAGCCTATAAATTTCAAAGATGCAATCAAAAATGTTGCTTCTAAGTCAAATTATGCAAAATGTCCTCCTCTTCCTCAAGCCTATATTATTGAACAAGCAAAGGAGGTACCTTCTATGGAAAATTTTAAAGGGGAAGTGGATGATTATTTTCATACTTTAGTAGAGGATGTAGTAATTTGAAAATTCAATGGTCTGTGGCCTTTGTCGACTGCATTATATCAATTGGTTTATGAGACTTGGTCAAAACAATGTGAAATTTACTTGTGTTCTAAAGGTTTTTTGTTGTTGTGCACTTTCGCAATTAAGAATATTATCATAAATGTGTCTCAGAAATCCCTTGGTTCTTGGGCAATGCATGTTTGTTTATCACTCCCTGGTTTTTAGAGTTTGATCCTAACACTCTTTCAGTAACAAAGATGTCAGTTTGGGTATGTTTTTTGAAACTTCCTTTGCATTTTTGGCATGCTTATGTGAAAATAGGTAATGCTTTGGGGTCATTCATAAAGAATGATCATGAGAGAGCTATTGTAGGCTTGTTTACGTTTGCTAGAATTAGTGTTGATATTGATATGAGCAAAGGGGTTCCAGATAAAGTAATTTTGAAATATGGTAAAGTTATCCATGGTCAAAAATTTGATTATGAGAATACCACATTTAGATGTAATAATTGCAAAATACCAAGTCATCTTCATGCATCTTATCCTCAGGGGTGATTTCAAGCAGGGAATTAAAAGGGGGAAAGTCTACCTCTAGTAAATGGAGTGTGCCAAATCTGTTGGTAGTGGCTGAAAACTACTTTAAAGATTCAAAAATTTAGGAAAATGTAGATTTGGGAGATAACAAGGTCCAGGAGAACAAGTTGCTTCAACTAAAGAAGCAATGTCTAATGAGGGGGTAACATAGATTATTTAGAATAATCTCTTGAAAAAACAAGTAGGGGGAGTGAAGAGAGGACATGAGTCTAAAAATTTAGATTAAGACAAAGAATTGTTTGGAAATAGAATCCAGATAAGGAAATTGTTACGGTGAATCCCAAACAAGGAATGTCGCAGGAGGTAAAAAAGAAAAAAAGGTAAAAAGGGCAAGACGGTTAATCTCTTAGATTATTTTCCCACTAACTGATGGCATTGCTTCTACTATCAATTTTCAAGTGGTAGTTGAAGATACTAGTTATTTTCCCTGTGGCTTTATGGTCATTTGTTGTAATTGGTTTTTCTTGGGCCATAACAGTTTTGCTTGGCTTGTTTGTGTAATCACTTTTAGCTATATAGGGTGTGGATCCTACCAAAACCAATAACTATAAAAAAAAATATTACTTTTAAATCAAGTGAATCATGTCTTAATTATAGATACAATTTTTTATAAAATAAATAAATAAAAAATGTTCAAATGTATGTGCAAATAGTAGCAATGATGCCCGTCCCCCGCACCTCTCTCTCCATTCTTAAAGTGGAATTTCTTGAGAAATGAGGATGGCAAATTAAGAGCAATGGTACGTGACAAATTACCCCAATTATCTAAAAGAGTCTAGAGATGGAAGACCTTACTTGCACTTATATCTACATAAACATATGGAAGATAACTACTCGTTTATCATAGGTAGAAAAATGAACATCCACAATACAATTAGGTTTTAAAAAATTCCCTCTTTCAATACACGTAACATTAAAAAAAATAGATAATTACAAATTTACGTACACCCAATGTGAAAAGAATTAAAAGACCCATTATTTCCTCTCACTATCATCGATTGCCATTATATTCCTCTTTAAAAAAGAACAAAGTCAACTTCATCAAATTTACTTATACCTGCGATCGGTCGTCAATGGAACACTGTTTTCACAAATTTATTGTTTTCTTGCTTTTTAAAAAGTTTATTACCGCTCTTCTTTCTCATTTCTCAAAGATTTTTACGATAAAAAAAGCAATACAATGATTTGATTTGGTTCCACTTTTACTAAAGTAAAATATTGCTTTTCTTTGGGACCAATTTATTCGTGACTTCATCTTGTCTGCCATTTTTAGATTCGAATTCGCCAGCTATAAAACCTTTAATTTGTTTTTTATAAAATTAAATCCAGTTCCATGTTTTCCTATTTTTCTTGTGAAAGATCTGAAAGACGAAAACAAAGTAAACTGAGGTGGCTTCATTTTTATTAAAGCATGATTTTCACATTAAATTCCATCTCCTTCGGACCAATTTATTCCTGCCCGCGTGAACTATACTCCATCTCCTTATATTCCAATTCAACAGCTATAAAATAAATTACAATCACCCATCTTCTCTTACAGTGAAATTGAGACATACACAGCTCTTCCTCTCTTTAGTATTTTTTCCTTCGCACACTTCATCTTTAAAGTATTTTCTGCGCTGTTTGCTTTTCTTTAACAATGGGAAATACTTGCTGTTCCACATTTTGTTCCTCAGATAATGAGATAGCCATGGATCTGACGACTCTTGCAGACATGGTGCAAGATGTCGACCGTCTCGACCAGTTAATCTCTATAATTGAGGAACGTCTTAAAGCCATCGCCATTGAAAACCAGAGCGTAAGTACAGCTTGTATCCTTCCATGTTTCTTGTGGTAAGTCCATAGCTTTCAATGCACATAAATATAAAATTTGAATACATTTTGCAGGGCCAACAAAATACTACTGCACAACAAATTGGTAGTTCGTCTTGGTTTGCTTCTTGCACAAATTTTGGCAAGGATTTAGTGGACAAGGTGTTGAAACGCGCTAACAAACGCCCTTGCAAGGTATTGAACTCCATTATTTTGTGTTTCGAGCTTTAGTAAATCTAGCTGTTGATTCTTTCTGGATGTGCCTCATGACTTCTGGTTTTTAATGAATATTTCCTTTCTTTTATAATAGGTGTGCTTCAAGTCTGGTTTTAATAGTGAAACAAGAAAAGTGGTTATTGAAGTTTTAAAAGAGGCGTCCCAGATTCACTCGTTGGCAGCAGCACTCTGTGTTGTTGGATATGTGCTGCAGCAAATAGATCAGCTTTCCAGCAATAGAGATCAATGTATACAGCTGTTGAGATACATATGCGCCTTGGCCCGGCGGGTGAAGCAGTTAGATGACCGTCTCCCTGCCGAAAAAGATAAACTTAATGAAGCATTACACTTCATTTTTAAAGGATGTCTTTTATGCCTCACGCAAATGAAGTCTCACAAGATGTCCAGGTAATACTTACTGGATTATACATTCTATAGACTAGGCAAAAACTTTTGTTTGTTGTTTGTGTGAATTAGTTTCTGTTGATGCAGAATTTCTAATCGTTTGTGACGATGTAGGCTTTTTTATGCTTCTGTGGATGCTGCCGATCTACTAAATCTTGAATCCCAGATACGAAATACGTATCCAGATCTCATTTTGGGAGCTCTGATTGCTGTTTTAGATAATATGCCTCGTTTTCTCCCTCCAACACAGGGAGAAGATCCCTCCGCAGGTACTCACATGGTTTAACTTGGTATCTTTAACAGATATGTAAGAAAAATTTTCGTAAATACACAATATATTCATATTAAAATAGAACCCAGAGAAATACTTTGATAATGGACGCCATTAAAAAAAGGAAGTTTAAGCTTATGGAGTTTGATAGGTTTTGGCAATTTTGACAAAAGTAGATTAGTAGCTTTTTTAATCTTATCTGTGATTGTACCTGAAGCCAAGACATGTTGGTTTTTTCATTGATTTCACAGTTGGCATACAAGAAGCGAAAAATAGAGTTATTAGCCTTCTGAAAATGGACCTGCCGGAAGAGTCAAAGAGAGCTGTGGTAGTTTACGGAGTTGGAGGTATTGGAAAAACTACTCTAGCAACTGCTGTTTTCAACAGCCTCGACCTTAAGGCTTACACGTTCTGCAGGGTTGATATGGATCAGAATTGTTCCATTGATCATATTAAGCAGCTTCAGCAGCAGATTTTACATGATTTGTTTGGGCAAAGAATTGCTCTGAGGAGTCCTGTCGAAGGTCAGGACCGACTAACACAAGCTTTTACAGAATTCAGATCCCCCATATTTATGTTTATTGACAATGCTCTTGAAGCAAGTGACCTGACAAAACTTTTGCCAAAAGACTTGTCAAAACTTCCAAGGAAGACAAGGGTGCTTCTAACCACTAGAAGACTAGATCAAACTAACATATTTGTGCAAACAGATTTTGAGCGCTATTCATTTAGCGTAGATGGCCTTTCTCCACTGGACTCTAAAAAACTGTTGTGTAAAATAGCTTTAGGCAGTGCCAACGCATCATTTCCTGACGGCATTAAAAGCCTGGATGTGGATGAAATTGTAGAAATGTGCGGTGGAATTCCTTTAGTCTTAGAATTAATTGGGTCCAGATTAAAAAATAGTGCTATTGACACCTCAGCAATTAAGTCCTTGAAGGAATCTGTAATGGAAGGAGGAGTAGATATTAGTGAACGTGTAGTAGATGTTGTATATAATACTTTGGACGAGCTTTGTAAGGAAGCTTTTCTAGACATTGTTTGTTTTTTTAACAAACAATCGCACTTATCTGTAAGTTGTGTCGTTGGAAAGGTGCAACTTGAAGCGTTAGAAAATGCCGCACTTGTAAAAGTAAATTTTGGCGAGGATTCAAACGCTTTTTATAGTGCGGTGAGGCGTGGAAAAAAGTTGTCGAAACCACACAGAATTTTGGATTTGGAGTCATGTGAGGAAGCTGTCCAGGATAGACAGGTATATTGCTTCCCCGAAGTTGGCGTTAAATTTACTTTTCCTTCTACTTATAAATAAATTTGTTTGCCAGCATTTTAATCTTGTTTGTACAAATATTTTAGCCCTCAAGTTTAACTTTCTAAATACGTTATCACAAGTTGCAGAAAATAAAAGGGATTTCTATTCCGAGGTCGGTCGTTAGTGCTGCGTACGAAATTGAAGCAGAGCAGTTGGACTTGATGCACACTTCTTTAAGAGTTCTGCGTCTCCCCGAATTTATTAAAGTGAATGGAATATGTCAGCGCAGCTTTGAAAGTCTAAAGTATGTAACCATTGACGGTCTTTTGCCTATTGATTTAAAGAAAGTCAAACGATTGGCTGTTTTAGAAGGAACGGTGGCCGACAATGTTGCTGAGGTAAGTTTTCGGCTTCTCTCGTGTAATTTTTTTTTTTCATCTTTCACCTTTGCAATTTTGCTAAATGTAGTTGTTTCGCTCTCCTTCGTTTGGAAAATTGTGTGCAGCTACCGGCGTCTTTACGTTATATATCTTTGAAGAATTCTCCAAACCTTCCTGCATTGCTCCAATGCTTTGGCAACCTGTCTTCATTGGAATACTTGAATTTAGATGGCTGTGAGGTACTGGTGACCGTTCCAACAAGCATAAGCCAATTTGAATGTTTAAAGGTATTAGACTTAAGAGGATGTCTGAATCTCACTACACTTCCCGACACCTTTGGCAACTTATTTGCTTTGATATATTTGGTTTTATCCGACTGCTCTAAGCTGGCGTGCCTTCCCCCTACCTTTGGAAAACTAAAATCTTTATGTTTTCTATTCATGAATGGATGTGAAGCTGTTACTACTTTGCCCAACAGCTTTGGAAATCTATCTGCTTTGACCATGCTGTCTTTAAGTAGTTGTTCCAACTTGTTGGGCCTTCCTGATAACTTTGGAGAGCTCAAGTCTCTCAAAGTTCTCGACCTAAGTGGTTGCGATAATTTGAAGACACTGAAGGGTGATTTCGCATCCTTAACTTCACTGATGGCAGTGGACGCTTCCAATTGCCAATCATTACGTGGAGAGGCAATGGACATCTTAGTCAAGATGAAAAGCTTGATGCGTGTAGATATATACGGATCCGACATGATGATGGAGCGGTGGAAAGTAGTAGGCCAACACTACCCTTTGATGGTGTTCGGTGGTGGGGTGAGTATGTGCTCAGGGCAATACATATATTTTAATGCTTGTTAGGGTATAGTCTTGTTTAGTTTGAAAGATATTTTGTAATTTTGATTCTTATTCAGATGGCCTCTCTTGCATCTCATATTGATGGGCCCCTGCACACTGTTGAGCATACTCTGTTTCATAGTGGGCATCGACAGCAATGGACAATTAATGGTGGAGTGGTCTTGGGCTTGTTTATCAGGGGAAGAAGATGAAGAAGTCCAAGTGGCTGTGTTGTTGACGATGTGCGATTTGTCATTGGCTTCCAATGTCAACGCATTACAAAGAGTGAGGGAGGAATTAGAAAAGAGGATGATGGAAAGACGTGGCAGCGGAAAGTTTCAGATTGTTTATGCAGAGGCATTAGAGAAAACTGAAGAGCATATCCGCCAAACCCTCCTCCTCCTGCCCAACGGAACTTGCGCTTGCATACCTGCCGATAGTAGAACAAGCCAACTATTTAACTATGCTCTCTAATGGGTGCTCAAAACTGTGTCCAGATATGAAATTGAGTCTTCCCACACTTATATTGTGGGACTGAGAGTGGGGGTGCAGAGAGAGAAAAAATGGGTGAAGTTCTGGACTGATTGCTTTCCGGGTAATTACAAAGAGGAAGAATTGGAAACAAGGAGAAAAGATGATTTGCAAGTAATGACAGATCCGGGAGGTGGATTGAAGGCACTAGTCTCCCCTCTTTTAGAAGTCGACTAGTCAGAATGATAAACTGCAAGTAGAACGGCGTTTGCTGTCTGGTGAAAAAGGACAAAACATTTCGGGCAGATATGAACGAAATCATGAATATAAACAACGCGCAGTCAATACATTTCAAAGCAGTCAGCGTGGGATTTGGACAAACCCAACGGGGAGGATTAACATAAGTTAACGATCGAAGATATTATATATCTCCTTTTTGTAATCATTTTCCACAGCTCTTCATCTATGTAAATCATAAATTTTGGATGTTTTGCATCGTTAATGGAGAATGGCGTCCTTAATGTAAAGATTGGTTGCTATTTTATTTTATAAAGATCTTTTGTATATAATTGTCGGGCTATTTCAAAAATTATATGATTTTGAGATATTTGTGTGTTTAATTTAATATGAGTTTAAAATTAAATCACAACTTTTTAAAAGTTAATATAAGTTTAAAATTAATTTACATTAATTAAAGTTATAACATTTTTAATGTTGTTTTTTAATGTGCATATGATTATTTTTTGAGTTGTTTACATATTGATTTATGCTTTTCAACATTAAAAATTAGGGTTGTTTTAGTTCACTTAAAATCTCGAAGAGTGATATCATATTAAAAAAATTTAATTGACAAAAAAATCTTTAAGTGATTAGGAGTCGCTTATTATATTAACATACAATCTTATTTAATCATTTTCTACACTTAGTTATTATTCTTAATTTGAATATTTAATTTGAATATATGTATAAAATATATTCACATGGTCAAAAATAAATTCGACCCCGAGCCATAAGGGTTTTGGGCCATGTCGCTTAATAATTATGATGGAGTGGCCTCTGACTTAAGTTGTGTTATAAATTAAGATAACAAAGATGCTCGGTTGCGTTATCATTATAATATATATGTGCATGGCCTCATAAACGATAACACATTAACATCACCTTTGAGACTTCCTTAGAGACGCTATCCAACTTAAAATTGGATTCTAATACTCAATGCATCCACAAACTTAAGAAGGATCACAAAGTTCACAAAGGGATTCAACATCGCATTCGAGGGAAAGTGCATAGTGGATCCCTTACGTTCCACATGACCACCAAAGTCACCTCATACAGTCACAAAGTTAGCATTATGTAGTTAATTAAAACCACAAATTATTTTATTCAATTCCATTGTGGCCACTGTATATCCACATGATCCCTACACTTAAAATGTTGTTTCATGAATAAGTGACAATGGTCAACACTCACTATGGATCTTAAATAAAATAAGTTGTGATTTAATTTCCAATGCATCCACATTAACAAGAAATTATGACTTGTTCCAAGTTCACTACATGAATTTGAGGGTCTGGAATCATGATATGTGTCATCATCACAAGTGGATTATGGTCCCACCTAACCTTTTATGTTGAAGACAATTAATATTTTTCCTGAGGTAAAAAGGACAAGGAGTCCATATGTACACATTTCTACCAAGTCAGACCACAACTTTCCACTTGGCCCTACACAAAGAAATATTAATGCCACAACTACATTGAATTCTAAATGGCTATTCAAGCTAGATTCACATTTATCACATGGCCTATGTCATAGTGTAAATATTCAAACCATCCACATGTCTTCATCACATTGGCACAGGTACACGAAGTGGACAAATCTCATAGAGTGTTTATGTAAAAGTGAAAACTCTACGCATGATATGATCTTCTATCAAGTGGTGTGATCATGAAGGGTTTCCTCTTGCAACAAAAGTCTAATTTATAAGTTATAAGGCCGTGTATAATATAATAAAGCCACATATTATTTATTGATGAAGTTCAAGTCACCATGACTTAAGCCCAAAAAAGCTATTCATGCATCTAGTCATCTTTAATATAATGATAGGTTCACACAAAAAATCCAAGTGACCTCACCGTAAATTTTATGTAGAGTCTAAGTGTGAGCTACAATGATGATGACACTTGTGATAATTTAGTATTGCAGGATCATGGAATCCACATATTCAAAATAAGAGTGATCACTATGTCACTCTATGATGGTGTGATGGTGCTAGGTGGCACGATCTTGGCCACTCTTTTCACATAGACCATACATAGTTGCATGAACCAAAATCAAATGCAAGAAAATATGATTTACAAGAAGGAATCTCAAAAATAAATTGAATCAAAGAGGGAATTCTTATCTTCATGATTACTATAAATGGCTACAGAATATGAAAATGGTTGTGATCTAAAATGTTTAAGTCTCATATTGTTGATCATTGAACTATACCCTATCCTTCCTAGTGATTATTAATTATAAGCCATAAATGAACTAAGTGCATCTAACTACATCTTATTATTTTTCCATGGGGATGAGTAGTTATGGGAAATCACTATAGATCCCTTAAGTGTACACATAATTATGCATAGTGACTGCATGCATCTAATTTTTCTCACTAAATTAACTCATTAAATTATATCTAATCTTTTCTAATATTGACAATTAATCCATATATGCCATATTAATATCACCTATTCCTGCCCTTAAGTCAATTAATTAATTAATCCTAGTTACATGAAATATCCCTCTCTCTACATATTCATATTTTTCTAATATTCTAATTCTTGATTTACCCCATTTTCCACAAAATTTATGATATTCTAATTCTTTATTTACCCACTTTCTAATCACATGTCCCCCACCCCCCCCCCCCCCCCCGCAAAAATAAATAAATAAATAAATAAAATAAAAAAATAAGAAGGTCTAGACGTTTCCAACCTCTAGAACTTTCTCCCTTCTCAAATTTGAAATTTGTGAGGGAAATTTCCCCCTATTTCCTCCTAAACACATCTTTAAATGCAATGGGCATCCCAAGCATTTGACAACAACAAGGAATGAACCCAAGCTTATGTTGCCTTCATCACTTGATTTAGAATAAAAAAGAACCTTGTAAACCACCCTTGCATCTATATACCAATTTTGATACCCTCTTGCATCCATTATAGCATCCAAGCATCCAAAGAAGCCATTAAATTGTCCATCTTGAAGCCATTGTCAAGCAATCCATAATCAAGCCAAGTAGCATTAGAGAATCAGTTGGAAAATTTTAGAGGGAAGCCAAAGAAGAGCGAGGTGTTGGTAAGAATCCATTGATATTTTTGATTGCTCCTTACATTCTCTCCTATTGATATTCTTGGTAAACTTTGAGTTAGATTTAGTATCATTTTATATATTTAGATCTATGGCTTAAATTTTATGAGGATTCATTTGGCGACCATGGTGGGAAGGGCATCTTCCTCTTGAACTAACCCTGGGTGCCTTGAGTGTGTTTTACTCAAACTTATAGGATTGAAAGAAGGAGAATTAACAACCATAATACTTTTATCAAGGATGTTAATTTCTTTGTAGAACCAATAATCTTCTTTACAAGTTCTAGGTGTGTAGCTATTTTTAGAATTTATAATATCTCAGAACCCCATTTTAATAGGTGATTGGTCCAGTTTTCAAAACAAGATACTTCCAAATTTAGAATCAAATAACACATTATGATATCTTTTATAGATTATATTCACATAATGTGAAAAATATTTTGAGGGCTCCCCATTTCAGTGATTTAGGGGATTTTATGTAATAGTTGCTTTAAAAAGTCTCCTATAAAATTGTTCTTTTGAGCAAAGTTTAAATATGGATTATTTATTTGCAATACAGATTTGGATCAACCTTGACTAGGACTTCACACCCCCTGTCATATGATATCGCCTAATCTTGAATTAGGAGATGACATGTCTTCTTGGAATTTTGTCAAGCAAGAAAATACTCTGCATTATAGTTCTCTGGGCCATTTTAAAAGCAGTGCTATCAAGTTTTGAGCCTTGAACCTATTGGATATTCCATTTTTGTTTTATTTTATCCCCATTGTTCTGTCAAATGACCTATAGGCCATGAGATTTACAAAGGATTTAAAATTCCATGCATATATTTACCAGTGTGTCTACAACATCTGATAAAATATAATTTCATTATGCTTTTAGTGGATGTTTGTACCTTGTTTTAAAGCACGTGTCAACGTCAATAATAATCATGACACATTTTGAAATATTTCAACTAGATTTCTTTGACTTGTCATAATCAGTTGGGAAAATAGTCATGTAAATCTTTATTTTTGTAAACTTGGTTGAAAACTAGCAGTATAACAACAATTAAGTACTTTAATTTTGTTTTACTAAGTGCATTAGGTTGATTAAAATTGCTTGTACTTATGTGAAGTCTAAAGTTATGATTAGATACTTGGAATCTAAACATAAGTTACTCAATTTGAGTAACAATAGACTTCTTATTATTGTTCCTAATATGAGTAGTGACCACCCATTAATTGATGAAAGTTGGAATAGAGACATTGATGCTTGAATTAAATATTGGAACATAGAAGATGATAACATAATCAATTATATATGAAATATCAAATCTTACATACCTATTAAGAGGCAATAAATAAGATATCATACTACAAAGATTGTATAAATCCTAGTTAGTGACATCTCTATCTAGATTTCAAGATTGAAATGATTAAACTTGCACATACCTCACCATATTTCACTAGCATATGACACCATCTAGAGCAAAAATGTATTTCGAAGAAGTTAAGGTAAAGTTTCCCTTAAGTAACTTTTCCAACTTTGCCTTGTATAGACATTGCTTGAAGAGGTTTGACTATAGTTTTTTAGCACCATGAGCCATGAGTGACTTGAGAAACTCCATTCTATGAATTTAGGAATTTTACTCGAGAGAGGATGATTAATATGGTGTTAGTTCCAAAATAAAAACAAAATGAAAGAAACACACTAACTAGTATAACATCTCTAGGCCTAGACACTAGGGAGAGCTTAGTTAACAAACATTAATAAAACATATAACAAAAATTCAAAAGAAATCTTCTTTTACCTTCCTTGGATGCTCCAAAATTCTTGTTGTAGTGGCTTGATCGGTTTGTGCTCATGAAGTCCTCATCAATGGAAGCTTGGCTACCTCCATCTCTCCTTGACACCTTTGTCTTGTGGCTTAGCTTAGCTTGGAATCAATTTGGCATCGTAAAACTAATTGCTTGAAGCTTTGTAATCAATTCTACATTATAACTTTTCATATTCATGTGTTAAAATTCATGTGGTGAGGCCTCCTATTTATAGAGTTTTGAGAATGTCTAGAATCAACTTGAACTATCCATCCTGAGATTGAAATGTGTGGTTGAGGATTAATTCAATTTTTGGAATTAAGTTTATAATTATCCTCATCATGACACTAGAAGAAGGGGAAATTAAGAGGCATGGAGGGCATGAATCCTGATATTTATGGCATTTATGGCCTAGGGATGTCTTCCCAAGAAATGAGGTCACCTGATGATGCATATATTCAATATTAATTTATAAAAATAAGTATTCAACAAGTTTCTATGGAATTCTTAATTATGCCTCGATTTGGTTTAATTAGCTCTAAGCATGATCAAGCACTTTGTGCCCAAATTACTCAAATTGATCAAAATGCCTTGTTATTGGTCCAAAATTTAACTGGATTAGAATTGGAAGGCAATGTCAGATCCATTAGATCCATTATCCCATTTAGGATGTTACCAACAACAAATAACAAAGTCACATGTCTCGTGTAAGAGATTTGATAGGAAAGAGCAATCCAGAGCACTTAGGTGCAAAATTAGCATTTTGACTCGAAATGATTTGATCAAAGTTAGTTGGCCCATAAATTGCATTGCCCCATTTAGTGATACCCTAGCCAAAATTGGGCACTTGAATATGTCATTTTCACATCATCTAGCATGTTTTAGTGTTTTTAGGCCAAATTGTGCATTTTGAGTGGAAATTGGCCAAAACCTTGATTGGAGGTTATCAGTGGCCATATTTAGGTGTCTACAGTTTACTCCTATTTGGGAAGGCATTGAAAGATATAAGCAAAGTAACATCTTTTCAAAGAATGAAAAGGTCTTGTATGCATACAACTATAATGATGATAAACTAACTATATGATGCCCCCTCGAGGGAACGATTGGCACAAGTAAGTTGGCAAACGGTCTCTCAAAAAGAAAGAAGTGAAATGAGGGGACCAAAGAAAGGAAAGATGATGGGGTGAAAACACAATGATATTTAAAAAGTAGTCAAAATCATTGAGAATGTAAGTGGGATGGTGAACAATGGTTTTCCCAAAGGTGGTTATAAACATTATACCCTGATAGTGGTAACGTGGTATGATAACACAATGAGTCTGCCTAAAGATAGCTATAATCATTAAGAAGATGGAGCTACCCCTGTTAGGGTAGGCAAATAAGATAATAACATGCCCCTGTATGGGCAAAAAATATAAAGTGGTGACATCACAATGATTTACCCAAATGTGGTTATAATCATTGAGAAATGTAGGTGGGACAGTGTGAAATGATTTGCCCATAGGTGGTTATAATCATTGGACCTTGATAATGGAAAACATGGTAAACTTGGCCGAGGATGATGATAACTTAACACAGAGGGTAATGATGAATTGAAACAACCTACTAGTAAGGAGATGCTCATTTGAACTAATGAAGGTTGACATTCTTTTGTGGTTAATTACTTTGTTTGGAATATGATTGGGATTGAATCAAGATGTCAATGCTAAAGAGATACTACCATTGCTAAATAGACTTCTTGAAGTTGAGGTTTGTTGTAGCACATGTTGATAGGCATCATGGTATAACATCATGAGGAATTGGTTGAAATATGCATAAGGACTGACTCCTGTAATCCAATACTCAATATAAAATAATGCACCAATGATAGAAACCATGATGACAATGTAAGCATATGAATATGGATGGATTCAAGTATAAGTGTGGGCAAGGAATCACCTAATGAACACACATAAACTAAATCAAGGGAATAGTACTGAAAGCAAATAAACAGGCACACAAACAAAACAACAAAGAAACACTCAAAAAAAACCATACGAATAATGCCCCTAGAAAATAGGTGATAAATTTAACAAATGAACAAAATGGGGGAAATAAAAGAAAAGGAAGGGGGTGGCTGAGCTATCTCCATATGCACTAGGCAAGTGGACACTGCCTACATAGTTCCATGTATGTAATATCCAATAAAAAAACATTAGGCCATATGTAGTTCTCTCAGGGAATGGGAAGAATGTGATAACCGATGAAAACAAATAGAATGGATGTGAGAGAAGAAGAGGAATGGTCTTTCAAAATGGTCAGTGCATGAGAGAAAAAGGCCAAAAAGGATGGGGAAACTAAATAACAAGTGATTTGCTTGTAACTTAGTAAGGGTTCCCAGAATCTTTAAGGCAAAGAAGTGGTCAATGTTTTTGTTCTTTTTTAACAAATTTTCAAATGTTTTTGGAATTGTTTTGGAGTGTCTCAACTCAATTGAGAATGATGAGACACAAATGGTCCAAGCTCGCAAAATGGTGAGTGTGTTTAAACTAAGGTTGCTCCTAAAATAATGAGAGTGTGGCTTAGGTTGCTCATAAAATGGCAAAAGCATATGGAAAGGAGGATTGAGGTGACCTCAACATGAATTATGCATGACCCACATAGTCCCAGAGTAGGACGTCAAGTCACTATAGTTTCATCCTTACAATGGAGGAATTTGACTAGTGTGGCAATCAATTCAAATAAAATAGGCATAGGTGGTAAAAAGGCATAGTATGACATATGAAGTGGTAAGTGGTACGTCAAGGCTAAATAAACAAATGTTGCCCCTAGTTTGCCCATAAGCAATTATAACTAGGACACAATGACATGGATCAATGGTACTAAGTTGCCCAGAGGTGGTTATAATTAGTAACCAGATTGGTGATAAGAAAGGAATAATAAATGAAGGATGTAACTGCCAAAACTTCTACCACACTGCTCCAAAATATGAGCTCTATTTGAAGTACGTAAACTAATTGATGAAACTGATTAGATACCTTGATACTAAAAATGTGTAATGAATGGCAAAAACTAAGTTCAAATAGGTTAGGCTTTAGAACACACTGGACTGATAAGTCAAAATAAAAAAGTGGATATGACTAAGAAGATGGATAAGGATGATATTTGTACAAAGAAGAATAGTGATAAAATGGCACAACTAAAATGGTCTTTACAGATAATACACCTTAGCGCTTAAGCATAGTACTGCTTGAGATGAATAATATTCATCAGCTCAGAAAGTTCATCTCTATCTGGTGTGGTAAGCTTGTATGCTCTGGATCCATAATCTACAGTAATGATGAAAGGCCCTATCTAGTTTGGTTTGAATTTTTCTTTATGCTTCTTCTCAGCCATGGTATTCTTTTGGTTTTCTTTAAGAACAAGATCATCAATTTCAAATGTTCTATACTTAACACACTGATTATAGTGGCCTTTGAGTCAGTTTTGATATTCTTGAAGATTATTGAGCGTGGTTGTGTGTTTCTCATCAAGTAGGTCTAGATTTTACAGGTGAGCTCATCGATAGTCATGATCATCTAGGACATGCTTGAAAGAGATACACAATGAAGGTAATTTTACCTCAATGGGAAGGATGGATTTAGTACCATAAATGAGTATGGAGTGGCTCTTGTGGGGGTATGGTATGCCCAAAGGGAAAGAAATATCTGTAGGTGCCAATCATGACCAACATCATTGATAATATTTTTGAGAATATTGACAATGGTTTTGTTGGATGTCTCAACTTGGCCATTACCTTGAGGGTAATATGCTATAGAAAAATGTTGTGTGATGTTATATTCAGTACATAGCTGATCTACATCCTTGATCTTGAATGATCCTCCATTATCAGATATAATGTTAGAGATTAATACTGTAATGGTAAATTAGATGGTTGAAGATGAATTTGGAAATTTGCTTTCTAGTCACATAAGTGAGGGTTATAGCTTCAACCCACTTAGTGAAATACTCAGTGGTGGTAAGGATATGTTTATGGCCATCAGATGAAGTGGGGTTGATCTTCCCAATGAAGTCAAGTCCCCATATAGAAAATGGCCATGGTGTTAACATTAGTTTTAGAGTTTTGGCTAGGGCATGAATCATATTATTATGCCATTGATATTTTTCACACTTCTTTACATATGCAATGGCATCTACATCCATTTTGGGCCAATAATAATCAATATGCAAGAGATTTTTAGATAGGTCTACCTTACTAGAATGAGATCCACATACTCCATGAACTTATCTTAACACTAGTGTAGACTTTACTGAAGTTAAATAATGAAGAAAAGTTCCATCAAAACTGTGATGGTAAAAGGGTGGATCCAAGTAGATTATAATGAGTGAAATGATGAATGAAGGCTTTGGTTTGTTTCTGAGATAGGTTAGGTCATAGAACTTGGTCATGAAGGTAGTTGTAAAGGTCTAAGTACCAAATAGAATTAGGACCAACAATATCACAAATCATTACAATGATTAAAGGTTCATGAGCTGGTGTTGACAAATTCTTGATGAGGAACTGATACTCTCTATCTTTATCTATTTGTCAAATTAGAGAGCCAATAGTATCCATGGCATTTGCAGTTCTATTACTAGCCCTTGGTATGTGATCAAACTAAATATTGGCAATTTGTTGCTTAAGAGTGTCGACCATGTCTTTATATGGAATCAACCTGTCATCTTGGTTTAAAAATGATCCGTGATCTGATTGATTATTAACTAAGAATCATCATAAACTTGGAGATGATATATGTTCCAATTTACTACTTGTCAAAGTCCTGCAACAAGTGCTTCATACTCGGCCATGTTGTTTTTATAAGAAAAATTGATTTTGAATAATTTAGGGATTATATCCCTCTATGGTTTAATAAACAATAGGCCTACCCCCAATCCATGTGTAGTACATGAACCATCAAAATACATCTTCTAGGACTGATCCTCAAGGGGTGTGTCAATGATAGTCATTATAGATTCATCAAAAAATTAAAATGTGAGTGGTTGTGTGTCTATGGGAGGTGATTTTACAAGTTGGTCTATAAGAACTTGTCCCTTGATTACCTTCTAATTGACATACTCTATATCAAGCTCACTGAGAAACATGATCCATTTAGCCATTCTATCTTGAAAAGTTGTTTTAGATAGTAGATACTTGAGTGGATCTACTTTTGAAATGACCATGGTCTTATTATTCAACATATAATGGTGTAATTTTTGAGCTATAACGACCAAGGCTAGACAAATTTTTTTAGTAGGTGCATAGTTATGTTCATATGTAACCAAGGTATGGTTTAGGTAGTATATGACATGCTCCTTTCCATTATCATCATGTTGAGCCAAGAGTACCCCCAGAGCATGGTCAGTAGCTAATAGGTATAACAAGAATGGCTTTCCCAGTATAGGAGGTAATAAAATAGGTAGTTTAACAAGATAGTCTTTGAGTTATTGAAAAGTTGTTTGGAAGTGATCATCCCAGTGAAATGCAACTCCATTCTTTACAAGGTGTGTAAATGGATGACACTTATTTGCTAACTAAGAGATGAAGCATCTGATTGATTGGATCTTACCCTACAAACTACAAAGTTATTTAAAATTGGTCAGTGGTGATATCTCGATTATAGCATGGACTTTAGCTAGATCAACTTAAATACCTCTATGAGACATTATGAAGCCAAGTAATTTCCATGAAGTTACACTGAAAACACATTTCTTTGGATTGAGTATGACTTTGTACTCCTGTAATCTTTCAAATATCTTACGCAACACTACTAGATGGTCAACCCTAGTTTTGGATTTTCCTAATATGTCATCGACATAGTATTAATAATATCATTCATCATATCATGGAATATGATAGTCATGGCCCTTTGATATGTTGCTCCAACATTTTTAAGGTCAAATGGCATTACTTGATAACAAAATGTTCCCCATGGAGTGGTGAATGCTATTTTATGTTAGTCTTCTAGTGTTATTCTGATCTAGTTATATCCTAAAAAGCTATCCATGAGTGAAAGCATTTCATAACCTCCCATGGAGTCGATGATCATGTCGATATTAGGTAATAGAAAATCATCTTTAAGACAAGCTTTGTTGATGTCTCAAAAATCAGTACAAATTCTTATCCCTTCAAGATTTTAACTAACAGGTACTACATTAGAGATCTATTTTAAGTAGTTAATGGATCGGATACATCCTGCTTCTAAGATTTTTTCCAACTCTTTCTTTACTAATAAAACAATACAAGGATACATCTTATGTATCTTTTTTTTACCCATTTGGCATTAGGATTAACCATAAGGTGGTGTAGAACCAAGGTGAGGTCTAAACCTGGCATGTTAGAATAGGCCCATGCAAAGATATCTACAAATTTTCTCAATAGAGATGTGAAGACTTCATGTTCCTCCTTAGTGAGAGACGTGCCTAATTTTATCCAATTTAGGTCTGACGGAGTCCTGATATTTACCTCTATTGTATCTTCAACTAGAAGGGTTGAACCATCTTATAGGATAGTAGGCAATGACTTTAATTGTTGGATTATGTCAGAGTCCTCTATTAGGACTTTCTCTTCAACTTCTCCTAGGCATGATGAATATAAGTCCCCTAATGGGAGATCTGGCCATGTGACAAAAATAGTCAAAAATTCTTAAAGAATTTGTCAAATACTTGTTTCTCAAATTTGAACTCGACTCCATAGGCAAGTTCATCGTTGGTGGTATCCTGATCTAAATTCGAAGAAGAATGAACATCGCCATCTAATGACACCTAAAATAAGTTTTCACCACTAGATTTGCCTTTATCTTTACTTTTTCCTAGTTAAAAAGTGCCTCAAAGAGGTTTTTATTTTGGGACCTCAATATTTTAATTATGTGTTCACTCGTTCTCCAAAATAGGCTGTAGGATCCAATGTAATTGAGAATCTTGACTTGTGATCTCCCAACAAAATGTTGTCTCTAAGGCCTAAGAAGTCACAGAATGCCTCATCATTCTGGAACTCATCAATTGGTAGATTGGATTCTTGTTGGTCCTAATCTATCAGTTGTGGATAATATAATGGAAATGGGTTGTGATGAATAGCCAAGGTAAGGGTAAAAATGGCATTGTTATCAAACAAGTTATTTTTAGCTAGGTCATCAAAGGTGAGGCTATGATTAGACTCTATTTCATTATTGGCATCATCATCACTAGTTGTTGGTGATGGAGCTTGAATAAGATATGTGGGGTCACCCCCAAGTAGTTTAAATCTAAGTCTATAAGGTCTTTCATACGTAGTCATAGAAATTAGCTCAATGGTTCCTTGTTGATTCGGTCTAAGGCCTCTTCCTTCATAATTGTGATGCTCCATGATCCTATTGGGAATAAGATATTTTGTACTTTTATAACAATCAGCTTGGTTGTCATTATATAACCATGATTCATCCCCTTCAAGAGGGTCTAGTTCTAGGTTAGATGCTGGTATAAATGTGGTAGGTCCCTTATCTTTGTTCATTTATTACCAATGCATATGTGGAGTGACTTTAGGTCATCCAAAGGTTTTTGGATTCTAAGGAAGATTAGAAATATGAAATATATAATGGGTCACATACTCTCTCGGTCCATTATCTAAAATTATGAAATGATTAGATGCTTCAGGAGGTGGCATGTGGGAAAGGGAATCCAAGGTATTAAGATCTATGCAATTATCTGGTGAAGGATCAATAAGTATAGCCTTTCCTTTATCCTACTTGGAACTTGGATTAATGTTTTACTAATAATTATAGCTTTGAAATTTTGCCTCAAGATGTTTGCAGTGTTCATATGGGTGTAAATCTCCTGGAATATTCACTTTCATCCCTGAGTGGGAAAACTTGATACATTGGTGCAGTGTTGATGGGACTGCATGAATCTCATGCAATTAAGGCCTGCCTAAAAGCATATTGTATGATAACTCAAGATCAAGCACATGGTAAAGTGTATCATGGGTCAAAGGCCCAATGATAACTATAAAAATAATGGTGCCTTATGATTATCTTTCCTAATTATCATATGCTTTGATGATTATCATTTCTGGTTAGAGATTTTCCATTATTTACCCAAGAAGCTTGATGAGATTTAGAGACATTATGTTGAGGCCTAGTCCATTGTCTATAAGGACATGTTTCACTTTATGTCACTTTATATAAAATTATATGTATAATGGGTTATTATGGAGTAGGCCAAGGGAAGACATATCACTTTGGTTGAATGTGACTTGTTGGGCTAGAGCTAGGTGTCCAACCAAAGCTTGAAATTTATCAGGGGATATGTCACTAGAAATAGTGGATTAGGTAAACAAATCATTCAAGTTATTCTTGTGGATTATTGACATTCACAACAAATCTAAAATAAAAACTTGTACTGGTGTCTTTTGTAATTGTTCCATAATATCAAACTTCTTGTTTTGGTCAGGAGTGAATGGTTTATTCTAACGCTGAATAGTTGGTTAGATGATAGGCAAAGTGATGGATGGTTTTGGGCCTAGGATAATAATCTTTGAACTTTAAGTTATGATTAAATATTGGACCATTATTACTAACTAATGTTGGGAATGGTGTGGGACCAGACAAGATAATTCTCAGTTGTTAGTGCACTCATATGTGGTCACATGGCAAGGACATATTGTCGATATAAGGTCCAAATTGGGAAGTCCTAGTTTTTTGGTTTGCCTATATGTACTCCTAGGTTAAAGAAGGATTATCCATGTAATTTGGCTGAATGTTGTTGTTTAGCAATGGTCTAGGTTGATTAGTGTTTGGTCTAGGATTAATGGAGATGGTATTAACCTTACCCCCTACAATATGACCTACAACCCTATTGTAGTCATGTGCAACTGCATGGTAGGTTTGTTGGTTGTTACCATTTTTTACCTTGGTTTTGTCCATTATTCTATCGTTTTGGGTTTTGTTGTTGATTTTGTTGGTTTGGCCTTTGATTTTGATACTATTGATTTTATTGCTACACTGGCCATTATTATTGTTGTTACTACTAATCATTTTGCTGCTACTAATTATTATATCAGGGAAAGGGGTTTTGATAAATCCCAAGAGTTTTATTGGAAGTGCAATCACCATTATCCAATGTTATCTCCCCAATCTTCAACATATTCTTAATTAAATACCTAATTTGGACACATCTTCATAGATTATGCCTATTGACCCGATGATAGTCACAAAATTCATTTTCATGGTGCCAATCAGGATAAGGAATGCTTTGCAAATAATGCTTTGGTATAGGCTAACTAATCATATTAGTAGTATCAAGATTGTGAAATACAAACTCAAAACGTTCTCCTAGGTCACTAAAGACATGACATGCAAGCACGATTCTCTTAGGAGGAAGAGTTTACAATGGTAAATGTTGCTATATTTATTGTGTAGGTCTTGGTTATTATGATTGTGACATTGGTTGGAGAGGTTTATAGGTAGGAGTAAGCTAAAAAATTTGTGTAGATGATGTTTACACCATTTGGACATGACAGGATTTGGTTATTCCATTTCCCACAACATTCCTATTGCGATTGAATTGCTTTGGTCTTTCTTGGTTATTGGCCTATGCCAGTTGTGATGCTTGCACTTGAATGGGATGTTAATGTTGACCATTTCCTTAATTGGTACCTTGATTTTGATTATTTGAATTAAACTTGATGACTCCTTTATTGATGAGCTCTCACTCGATCAATAAACCTTTATCAACAATCTCTTTGAAAGTATGTACACGTTGTAGTTCTAGATGATAAGCTATCTCACTATGTAAATTTTTGGTAAACACAGTGGCTAATTATTTATTTGGTAAACTATGGGTGAAATGGATTGTAAGGGCTCTCCATCACTGTAGATAACTTAAAAAACTCTCACCATCCTTTTGCTTTGCTTGTGTTAAGTCCACTAATGAAATCTCATGCTCAAGATTATAGGAAAAGTGTTGCACAAACTTATCACAAAGATCATCAAAATCCATTACTAAATTTTTGGGCAAATTTAAAAACCACTCTAAGGCTTGTCTATCCAAGCTCCTTAGAAATAACAACAAAATGTATATGTCACTATATACCACTGGTTGACATGCGATAAAGAATTCAGTTAAATGGGCCTTAGGATCACCTTTTCCTTTGTGTTTTTCAAATTTATATAGTTCATATCATGGATGAAATGGTATCTACAAATACTCCATGTTGAATGGATAGGAACACACATCATCCAATTTGAACTTTTTACTCTATTTCTCAGCCTCAATGGTAGCTATTGCATCCTTCATCTGTTGCAATTCTTGGGGTAGGAAACTATAAAGAACATTATTTTGAGGGAGAATATTGGTTTGGGTAGATGGTTGGGAGGTCACAAGTGGGACACTTTGACCAGGGTATGATGGAAATACCTATTGGGGTATATTGGTTTGGTTGGGGAATGGACCAAGAATATGCATACATGGATTAGGATGTACTTGAAATTGCACATTTGGTTATGAAATATTCTAGTTTGGGTTGGTGATAAAGGTTTGAATTAGAATATTTTATGGTTGGGATAGAGGGATATAACTATACTATGCCTGTTGTGTTTGAAAAGGGACATGCTATCGACTAATCAAACCTTGTTGTTGAGTGGGAACTTATGGACCAAGACCTTGTCTCTGAATTTGTGGCACATTTTGAACCAATAGTTGTATAGTAGGTACTTGAGAAACATGGGGACCTCCTTATTGCATGAATCTTTATGGGGAAGTGAAAATAGGTTGTAGATTCAGCATTTATCACTGACCAATATTTTCATGTTTTTGACTAGTCATTGCTTGGTTTTGGATTGGCATATTAGTCTGTGACTTAAGAGGTATGTTTGTTATTACCTGGTGAGGTGGAACATTAGTTTCCCCTGATTAGGTGGTAATGCATTTTTCCTCTTTTGTGTTGATACACTAGATTGTGCCTGTTGTTATGGAATACTACTCATTACTTGTTGAGGAGGATATGATTCATCACATTCTATCATTGAGGCGTGACATTGGTCATTGTTTGATTACCTAAGCCTATAGGTTATACACTTGAGGAAGCAACCAGTTGAGGTTGGGATGTAAAAACTCCTATTCCCTAGTATGATGATCTACTCATGGGATTAACTATAGGCACATGTTGTTGGCTAGTTTTTTGTGCGTTAGTACCACTTTGATCAGGATTGGACATTATTTGCACATTATCCACTATGTTTGGCTCACTATTCTATGTAGAAGCTGAAGACACTTATTCAATAATGTGCATATGGATCAAGTTATCTATCGAAGTGGTTTGTATGAATGGGTCAAAAATCAAATTCTCTTGTCTAATTAACTCTATCAACACTCCTGTTGAAGGAACTAGGTCAATAAGAGGCTTACTTACCATGTTCATCTGATTGAAATTACATGCTAGATTCAGGTAGGTTTGATATGTTGTCTACATTTGGTTAAATTGATATTCCATGATGTTTTTTCCTTGATTAGATATATTAGGGTCTTGATATGTTGTTTGGACTAGAGCCATAGGATTGTTAGAAGAACCCTGCTGATCATAAATGATATTGTGGGGCACTCTTACTAGACTTGGTAAATTTTCATGGGGGAAGTCTGCTAGAAATTTGGCCCATATCTCTATAGCTCTAACCCAAATCTCATCTTTGTTCTCTAACAAATGTCTCTAAGAGAATGGATCATACATAGAAGCCATATTAGTATAATATGACTATTAAAGAACTGGCTCATCCATTATGGGTATTGTAGCTCGGTATTGTGTAGTTTGTTCTCGATCTTGTTTTGAATAAGGTGGTGTGTTAACCAAATAGTTAGCTAATGGATCTTGGCTTTGTGCCCCTAGTTAATTATTATAAGAGGAATAAGAATCCATCTCATAAGTAATATTATCTACATAGGGGTGTTGCACCATTTCTTCCTATGCCACCACATTACTAATCCCTAGATTATACATGAGTCCGCTATGAGTATAGGAATACATGTTGGGATCCATAGTCAATGCTTTACGATAAAAGGTCAAAGATTTCTACAAACTCTAAAAAAGACAAAATCTGAAATAGATGATGTTCCAACTTGGTCTAGATTCGTCAAAAGGATCAAAAGGTTTATGCAAAGATTTATGAGGAAACAAACTAGCATGAAGTATCTAACATTTCACTATTCACACAAAGATAAGCCAGTAAATGGACCTAAGATTGAAATGCCAAAATCTAAGGTTGAAGTTCTTCAAATCAATATAATCTATAAATTTAAATTTTTTTAGGTCTTTTGGCCAAACGTGGCATCAATAGCTAGGCTCAAACAAGGCATACGCTATGACTCTTGGCCAAATGACGTGAAAAGCTAGACTTTGAAATAGATGAAATTTTTAATCTAATAGATTTTAAAAACTTCTAACAAACACTAGGCATTTGATTCTTGGATATGAACTTGATCAACTAGGTATAAGGTATGAAACAAAAGGCACTTCAGAGATAGTTTATTTTCTTAAAAATAATGATATAAAACTTGGTTCTTTTTACAAATAAGATAAAAAAAGTGAATGATATAACTATGCTAGATAAAAGATCATAAATGTACACTTGGATTGGTCTAAAAATGTAGGAACAAATTTGAACTCTATGCAAGAGGGTCTATGAAATAATATTTGAAATGTTTGGGGTAGTGTAATGATGCTACACTACCCAAAAGGTGTGACAAAAAAATTGTTTCAAAAACTCTCTAAGGCAAAGATAGTTTCCCACAATTTTGACAACATAACACTACTTTTCTTGACTCAAAATTCTATGGTGCATAGACTCAAAATGTAAGTGTTTAGCACAAAATGGCTTAAGTCTATCAATTGGTGATAATGATCTTGAGTCTAAAATGGCCTTCAACCTAATTTGGAAATTGAACCTAAGTTCCCTCAAGTTTAGTGAAAATGGCAAACCCACTTAACACATCAACCCTATGAACTTATAAAGGTGAAAATTTGAATTTAGATTATAAGTGAAGGACTTTAAACAACTTTGGTAAATGTCTAGACTCAATTGGGTAGCATAACTATGCCAAAGTGGATGATATGACTCCCAAGCTTTTGATGAACTTTTGAATAAGGAAAATTGATGATCTCACGTGGGTAGCATAACACCGCTTTGTTCAAATAAAAATGAGGACCATGTGTTTTAGTTTGAATTATTTGTTTACACCAAGTTTTGACTTTAAACAATTCTTTAATCTAGAATAAAACTCAATTGATTAATCACTCTTAGACTCTAAATTGACAAGGTTGTTTGGTATTGTTGGAATCTATCTATATACGTCATTTGAGAGGATTTTAAGTGTTTATCCAAAAGTAAATGCACATTATATAGTAAGGTTTTTACACCCCCATTCTCTAAAATTATAGTACTGCAACATGGATCTTGAGGTGCACCTTGCACCAATAATACTTCCATGGCAAGTGGGGATTTGTCTAAGATCTAACAAGTTTATGAACATTCTAGGGGAATCAACTACAAAATGACTTTCATGCCAAACAATACAAAATAAAAGCACAAATTTTAGGTATGTATCACTTGGCTTGCTACAAAAAGGTCTAGTCTTTTTTGCAACCACTACATCCTACTATTCACTCAGTGTAGTGCGATGTCCAAAGTTCCACTACATCCTGTGTGCAACTCCAATTAGGATCTAAATGAAGTAAATTTTAGGAGGTGAAACCTTAGGTCAAAGCTTCCCTAAAGAACTCGTAGGAGGTGATGAAGTCCCCCTTGCAAGCCAATTTTGTATAAAAACAAAGAAAATATGAAAGTAAAAAGACTTTAGGGTTATTTTCAAGGCTACCCAAACTTTGATGACCTTTTGGGGAGTGATTTAGATGACTTTATTTCTAATCCTTGGACTAGGCTACTTACAATAGGAATGGCACTTTTGATTCCAAGGGTTCCCTAAAGGGCACAAATGAAAGTGCATACACGCAACATCCCTCTTTTTTCCAAATAAAAATTTAACTTAAACAACTAAGTGAATACAAAAATATTGAAAAGGTGAGTTCATTTTTAAGCCCAAATGGAAAATGAGGTGGTCTTCATTTGGCCCCTTGATCTTATTTGCAAACTTTGAAAACATTCACCATAAACATCTAAATTTTTTGTTAAACACCAAAACAAGGTTCCTAATTGATTGTTAAGCATGAAAAAGGTGATCTAAAACATGTTTTTAGCAAATTTCAAGATTGTTCCTACAACAAAAATGTTAGCATGTCCTTTAGCCTTGAATCTCTTTTAGGTTTGAAACAATGAACTTTAAAAAAAGAGCTCTTGAGTCTATGTTTTAAGAAAAATACAATGACCAATGTCGGTTATATAATCCATGATAGTTACACTGGCTAACCTATGATGGTTATCTAATCGACATTAGTTATACCAATAGTGACCGATTATACCTATCTAATTGATGTCAATTTTACTAATCAACATTGGTTCCTGTGTAAACCTATGACAAAGGAAAATGACAAAACAAAGTTAGAAAATTAATTTACAAGAGTTTTAATGATCCAATTGAAGATTTTAAATTTGTAAAATGATATTATTCATGTGTCAGATGCATTTTTTCCCATTGGGTGTGCCATATGTGAATCTAAGAATTTAACTCAAGAGAGGATGGTTAGTATGGTGTTAGTTCCAAAATGAAAACAAAATGAAAAAACACACTAACTAGCATAACATATCTAGGCCTAGAGACTAGGGAGAGCTTAGGTAAAAAACATGAATAAAACATACAAATAAAATAAAAAATAAATCCTCTTTTACCTTCCTTGGATGCTCCAAAATGCTTGTTGTAGTGGCTTACTCGGTTTATGCTCATGAAGTCCTCATCAATGGAAGCTTGGCTACCTCCATCTCTCTTTGGAAACTTTGGCTTATGGATTGGCTTGGATTGCAATCAATTTGGCATGGTAACACTAATTGCTTGAAGATGTATAATAAATTATGAATTATAACTTTGCATAATCATGTGTTAAAATTCATGTGGTGAACCCTCTTATTTATAGATTTTTGAGAATGTCTAGAATCAACCTAAACCATCCATCCTAAGATTGAGATGTGTGGTTAGGGATTAATTTAATTTTTAGAATTAATCTTATAATTATCCTCATCATGACATTATAAGAAGGGGGAATTAAGAGTCGTGGATGGCATCATGGAAGGCATTGACGAGGCATGGAGGGCATGAATCTTGATATTTGTGTCATTTATGGCCTAGGGATGTCTTCCCAAGAAATGAGGTCACCTGATGATGCAGATATTCAATATTCATTTCTAAAAACAAGTATTCAACAAGTTTCTATGTAATTCTTAATTATGCCTTTATTTGGGTTAATTATCTCTAAGCACGATTAAACACTTTATGCATAAATTACTCAAATTGATCATAATGCCTTATTATTGGTCCAAAATTTGATTGGATTATAATTGGAAGGCAATGTCAAATATGTTGGATCCATTATCCCATTTAGGATTTTACCAATAACAAATAGTAAAGGCACATGTCTCATGCAAGATATTTGATAGGAAAGAGCAATCCAGAGCATCTAGGTGCAAAATTGGCATTTTGACTCGAAATGATTTGATCAAAGATAGCTAGCCCATAAATTGCATTGCCCCTTTTAGTGATACCTTGGCCCAAATCAGCACTTAAATATGTTAGTTTCACATCATTTAGCATGTTTTAGTGTTTTTAGGCCAAATTGTGCATTTTGGGTGGAAATTGGCCAAAAGCTTGATTGGAGGTTATCAATGTCCAGATTTAGGTGTCTACACATTCAAGTCATGAGCATGACACCACCTATGTTCTAAAACTTCATTTGGACCTCTGTTATCCATACATGACTGCATATGATTGCATATCTTGGAGTTTTAATCAATTTTTTGCACACTATATTAAGAACCCTATTTTGATCAACCTTTAAGTCCCTAAATGCAAGTATGCCATGGAGAAATTGACCATCCATGGTTTGATATGTTGAACACAAGTGCATATCTGATCAAAAATCCTTCCTAGATTACACATACAAACCAATTTGAAGGAAACATGAGGATGAAGAACAAGTTCTGCTAAAACACATACACCAATTAGAAATATCATATCATGCAAACAAGTGGGAAAACTTGTAGGTGATAGGAATGTATAGTCAATTTTGAGTCACTATCCTTATCAAGGATGATTCATGAATTATGCTTCATCAATATACAAACTATTTCCATGGATTTAAAGTACATTAGGAGTACTAACATCTACCAAAATCATTTATACCAAAGTCTCTCCCTCTATTCATACTAATAGAAAATTGATGGCTTGTCTAACCTTGTCCAAGGGAGTGATACGAAAGATTAACTAGTTTTAGCCAACTTTGGAACTGTCAAAGCTTCTAAATCCTAGAAAAGACCTATGTGGGCATGTAGAGATCCTCTTAAAGCCTCTCCACATGCCAAATATACCGTAAATCCTCTTTTTTGTAAGAGATCTTCTTATTTTTAATGTTTAAACCTATCAAATTTAGTTACAAAATTGACAACTGTCATTTTCTAACATCATACACATTGAATGACACTTTGACATACTTATGTTAGGAAAAACACCATACAATCCATCTAAGTGGCCCAAAGGTAGTATGATATGACATGAGGACAACTTAAAACAAATGTGACAAGTATCAAGACATATTTTATGACCATGTAGACATCTTTCAATCTGGGGGGGCCTATAGAAGATCAAACTAACATGTGGGGTTAACTTATCTTACTAGGGGTCAAATTAGTTACCAATTATATTAATATGTCAAGCTCAAAATAAACTTTCTGAAAAAAGGGTTCCAATTTTTTCTTCATGACCAAGATATTATGATTTTTCAATTGAATTCTCTAAAAACAAAATCAAATAATAATCAAATGGACATATAATTTAAAATTAAAATTAAAACTAAATAATAATTACATTACAAGCCATCATCATTCCCTATATTATTGTAAAATATCTCTTAACTTAATACAATAGTATAATATTAAATTTAAAATTAAAAAAATGAATAAACTCACTCGTAAGTACCATTATAGTATGTCCCTCCCCATAATTATTATCCAAATAAATTTTTTTATAGATTTGGATTAAAATTTCCTCATTTTTTGTATGTTTACTTCTTGAAGCTTGATAGGAAGAAACCAACCCTCTCGATGTGTCGTGTATGCGAGGGGTTTAGTGGTAATTGAGTATATTAGCAACCAATTACAATTAGTTTTTGAAAGAAAAATTATGATGCTAAATTGAGTTTATAGAAAACTGATTAAAGAAATTTTGTTTTACATAAAGATCTTTAAAAGCTAGAGCTTAATCACATATTTCTTTGAATTTACATGACATTACTGAGAATGAACACATGGTAACCATGCTTTCCTCTATCCTTGTCTTCCTCCATTCCACTCAGTTAAAACATAGCTACCCACAACACACCCATAATAACAATTCTCAATGAAAACAACTTGGAGATTATGATGGGACATTACATTATGACTACTCTTGTTATTCATGCTTCCATCTATCATTTATTTCTACAAATTCCTTCACTTCATCAACCAAACATTTCTTAGAATCCCAATTCGTATCATGGGAGATGTCATTCTCATCATAGGAGCCTCTTCAGGCATAGGCCAAGTGATTAACGATATTGTTAATATGTCTTTCACATCAACCAATGAGTTGGGCATCAGGAATCCTAAATAGATAAGATACCACTTGGGCCAATTGGCCTATTTAAACTATTACTTTGTAAATATTATATAATAATACTATATAATATCTAATCTTATTGTATATTACTAATTATTATATAATCATAATATATATTAATTTATATAAATATCATAATTATTAATACTTATTCGATGATTCGAACAAGTGCCCTATTGCAAACCAAACATATTTCTATTAGATGAACATGTAGACAACTATTTAGATTGATGATGATGATGATGATGATGATGATGATGATGATGATGATGATGATGATGATGATGATGATGATGATGATGATGCTTAAGAAAAGAATGTGCCCTAGGTAGCCTTCCATATCCATACGGTGATACATACACCATATAATTATTCCTAGATGAAACCACTACCACCATTATCATATCTTCTTGCAATCGCTTCTATTGCTCCTACCCAAGCCTTCTCTATAGCTACCTCTTCTACACCACACCATTTATCTTTGCCTTATTCATTGCCTTCATACAATCTTTGTTATCACCATGTCTAGGGTTCAAACCTCCTGAAGCAGCGTCTTCATTCAACAACACTAACATTATTGTCATATCAAGTTCTTTTTATCTCAGCTATTTCAACTCAATTAGAACTGCATTTCATTTCAGTCAAGGATTTCAATAGACACAGAAATCCCCTATATGATTTCAACAAACTAAAAATATGCATTTATGTCCATGTCTGGATAGGACATATGTGAGCAGTTGCACATCTATTTCCTGCATTTAACAATCAACAACATCATCCACTCTAATGACTCTGTTGCTACGACACTTGTCAATCATGGATTAGCTGAAAATAACATCTTTTTATTTTGTCTTAACATGAGATGAATATACGGGCTTTGTTGTATAAGTCTCTGACTTAAAAATAAAAAAATAAAATAAAAAATATATAAATAAAATAAAATAAATTATTTAGAATGTCATTTTAATAACCATTAAGAAGTTGGGTCATGCATCTTACATGTTTAATTTAATATTACCTTTTGTCATATATCTTTAAAAAAATTAATCATTTCTTTTAGAAAGTGATGTAAGATGGATGGAAGTTTGATTGACTAGTCCCTATTTTGTTGTTTATAATATGATGATTTAGTCATATTAAATAATATATTTTTTAGTTATCTTATAATATCAAAATAACAATTATATAGAAAGGGTGGAACTTTTAATTCTAGGTATTCATGGACATCAAAAGAATCAAACTTGTCTAAACTACTAACACGTTTTCCTTACAAGTTGCCAAAATTGATAACTTGTATGCTCCATAGAATGCTTAGTCAAAGTTTAAAATTGATCCAACTACTAATCATTTATTTTATAGGTTGATCAATCTCAAAATCTAATAAAACATTGTTTTTAACCATTTATTTTATTTTACTTATATACCAAATTAACATGTACCTACAGGTCTCATTGGTCCAAGGCAAAACATTTAAAACTACTAACGATATCTGTGTAGGATCAATTGTCAAAGTTGTTGATTTGAAAACTACTAAAGCATCTATTGGTGGGATGAATGATCAAAGACTGTTTATCCTAATAAAACTACTAATATTTTATTTTGCAGGTCAACTAATTCCAAAATTGGCTAAAACATTATTTTTTATCACTTGCTTGGTTCTTGATTGGTAAGTAGCCCTGATGTCAAGCCCACTCATTCCCAAATTCATTTCAGAACTATCCCTCTCATCACCAAATATATCTTCAACCTCCATATGTGCCTCCTCGAGGGTGGTCTCTTCACATTTTACTAGTGAAGGTGTCTTCTCAGAGTCAGGAATGACTTGTTCTTCTTATTTAATGACTCTTTCTAACATCCCTTTTAGAATCTCTACTTTATCTTCCATGTCACCATCCTTAGGTGCTACCATCTCTTGTTCCAAGGGAATAGTCCTTGTTGTTGGCTCTAGGCCTTCAGGTTGACTAGCTGATGGATCCTTCCTTGGTGGTACTTGGGTAGTCCTTTGCCTTTTTGAAAGTTGTCATTGAGTTCTTGTATTGACATCATGCCCTGGGTGCTTTTGCTTCTTTTATCACATCAGTTTTGGAGGGAGACATTATCTTTCATGCTATTTGCTCCTTAAAGATTTCTTCTTGGGTTTCAACATGAAGAAAATAGAATTACCCACCAAATTTTTTTGAGCTTTAATGTTAATTTTATTTGACTCTATCTTTTACCTATAGTCTTTGTTTCTAAGACATACACATAGTTGGCTGAGAGTGTGAGTCTTTGAATCAATTTGTTCTACAACAATATTCATTGGATATCCATCATATTTCCAGTTAATGGCATTCATGAAGTATCATTCCATAAAAGTGTATGGTAGCTTAATCCATGCAAATAATTCTTTGGAGGGATCCATTCAAATGCACATGATGGAGAAATGTTACTTAATAGAAAACTTGGCTTAGTCTCCAACCTATGTAGGTAAGTACTTTAGAATGCACGACTCATTCCCAAAGGCTTCTTTCATCCCATCGTACCCTCCTCTCATCTTAATTTAATGGGATAGAGTAATTAGTCAAGGGTAGGTGAATGCATTGTACCACTCCATGGGGGATTTATTCTTAGGTGGGTATTCCAATTTTATCTCTCCATAGGTGTATTCAAGGACATTAATCTTATTGAACACCATTAATAATAGAAACATGTCCCATGTAAACTTTTGGTTGGGTAGATGGTGGGCATTTTTTGCATCCTTTATGATTTTGGTAGCAAAGTACTATGTTTATTTATACTTTATACCCTTAGTGACTTATTATGAAACATATAGGTAGGACATATCCACCTATTTTTACCTATCTCTATCTCCATCTTTGGTCATTATGATCGGTAGGACCACTCTGAGGGAGGGATCTTGAAGAATTATGATGTGCATGACATGACCTTGTTTATAGTATTCAAGTGCTATGGTAGTATTCTATATCTCATCCTGGTATTCCAAGTCATAGGCAAGGTTCATCTTGAGCACTACAAGCCTTTGAATTTGTTGATTCATTCTACCATAATTCTCATCTAGTGCCCAAAAAAATAAATATAATCTTTGTGCACCCATGAGACTAAAATCTTCATTGCTTCAACTAGTTTTCCAAAGTAAGGAAGATTTAAAAGTTAGAAGAGGCTAGTAGTATCCAAAGAATTGAAATTTTTCAAGTCATAAATCAACTCGCTCCTATTGTTCTATCACTCTACCCTATAGTCACATTATAACTCTACTTCATTTCTAGGCTGGCGATGGTTGTAATCAAAAACATTATAGGTTGGCACATTGGACACCTAGTTTTTTATGCATAGTACCACCTCTAAGTACTACATCTCTTCAATCATCAATTGTGGTGGAGGGGACACAATAACTTTATTCTTTTCGTAGCATTCCATTTTTTTCTCTATGTCTCTCTCACTTGCTATAAATCCTTTAAGTGTTTCTTATCTTATCAGTTTCATCTTTCCACCCACACTCACCTATTCTTCCTCTAGAATCATAAGCAATGGTTCACTTAATTGAGAATTTTTCTTTGCGATCATCACCCTTTATGGAGCTCAAATGCTGGGGTAGGACTGTCTAATTTTTGCAAAAGAATACGTGGTGGCTTGTGTAATCTTCCTTTAGCTCTCCTGCTTCAATGCCCTACAATGGCAGATATCAACCTTTGCAACCTGTATCCCTAGAAATTCCATTTGTCTTTAAAATTTTCTTGACCCTCTATTTGTTCCTCTCAGTTAATACTTTATTTAAGACCTAAAAATAACCTAAATTTATCACTTTTCACTCATCTAGAAGCTTAGAAATCATTCGACAATAGCTTGAATATGCTCTTACTTTGTGAGTTCACAACTGTAGCAATAGTAAAAAGTGAAATGACCCATTTTTATCCTTTTATAGGTTTGAGGGGGTAACTTGCATTTACTATCCCCCCTTCTCGATCATCACTTCACACAATAAATGTGAATAATGGTATTACCACGATGTGGTTTTGGCGCACTAACTATTACCATTATTCTCCTTATATTAACTTCATGTCCCTTCTTGTACTTTTTCTAAAGTGAAATATAACTATAAATAATTTGAATGTTTTCCATTCCAAAGTTGGGAATCTTTATTTACCTCAAATAGATTATGGTTATGTGCCACATCCTACTTACCTTTTATCCTTATGCACTTCTAATTATGCATCTCCTACACACATTTATATATGTTAAGAATTAAGTGAATTCAAACCAGATCTAATCCACCATAAAATATTTAATT
Organism: Torreya grandis; assembly: GCA_037957365.1. Taxonomy (NCBI): domain Eukaryota; kingdom Viridiplantae; phylum Streptophyta; class Pinopsida; order Cupressales; family Taxaceae; genus Torreya; species Torreya grandis. The sequence continues at coordinate 1,395,259 of JARHVA010000171.1, read as the reverse complement.
TAAAACACAAAATAGATTTTAAATGTGTAAAATTAGATTTAATTATGCACCAAATACATCATGGAAATAATTCCTCAAATCATAGTTAAGGTTTGCTAAATGGAGAAAATTTAAAAAAACCAAAACTAACACATAACACAAATATACTATGGTTCACCCAATGTGGGATACATCCACCAAGAAAGTCCTCAAATAAATCAGTAATCTAAAACAAAATTACAATGAACTCTCACAAAGATATAAAAATCTCCTAAAGAAATGCTGCACAAAAAGCTGCACTTTCACATGCACCTACACTTTACTGTATCTCATAAGCTACTATACCACACCCTATAAATAAACACATACACTTTTAAAAACACCTACACTTTGACTTTGTCTCTCAAAAGCCACACCTAAAAATAAAATCATCAACAAACTCTAAAAGGTCACACCACACCCTGTATAAATAACAAATAATCTAGAAATCCATCCCCCAAGGAGAAACTCACCATCCTCATCAAGATAGGCGTTATACACCTAGGAAACACACCATATGCCACCTAACCATGTATATCCAAAATCCACTTTAGAAGAAACATGCCATTCCTCTATAAAAATCGCAACTTCCAATGAGAAAGTGATAACAACCAACTCCTCTAAATGAGAAAGTCCATTCCACTCCCATAATACATCATAGAAATTATTAAATAGAACATTTAATAATTTTATACTATAATACATCATAGAAATTATTAAATAGATCATTTAATAATTATCTCCTCATATGGAAATTAAATATTTTTCAATTAATTCTCTAAAACAAGGAAATCAATCCCATTTCCAACAAACATGGAAGTCAACATGAAAATTATTAAATATGCATTTAATAATATTCACACAAATGAGGAATAAATGAAAAATGAACTCCCCACATCCTTGGATCTCTCTAAGCCCCCAAAACATACCATTATGGTCATGTGATAGCCCCAAAGGGCTCCATACTCAACAATCTCCCACTTGGAGACAGTTTCTCCTTAACAGAATCTATCACTACTCAATGATCACTAAGACCAACCAAATCTAAACATAGTCTCAACTTGTCCAATGTGACCTCCTTGGTAATCATATACATAGGATTTTGGCTTGTATGAATCTTCTCCAACTTCACCAAGTTCTCCTCCAAAGTTACCTTGATGAAGTGATAATCTAACTGAATGTGTTTCATCTTCAAGTGGAAAGCAGAGTTCTTTGCCAAATAAATAACACTCTAACTATCATTGTGTAGTCTCCCAACTTCCTACTCATGCCCCAACTCTTTAAATGACTCATGTAACTAAATCATCTCCTTACTAGCCTCTGTGGTAGCAACATACTATGCCTATATGGTTGACAAAGCCACAACCTTCTATATCCTAGAAATCCAACTAACTATTGTATCTCTAATAGTAAATATATAACATGTCATACTTCTCTATTATAAATATATCCTACCATATATGAGTCCACATAACCACATAAAGTGGTATCTGATCCACCATAACATAATGCAAAATCAATGGTTCCTCTCAAATATCAAAGAATCCAATTCATTGGCTACCAATGCTCATAACCTAGATCACTCATATAGCTTCTCACAACTCCCACTGCTTGAGAAATATCCGGCTTAGTAAAAACCATGGCATACATCAAGCTACCAACTATTTATGAGTAAGGTACCTTAGACATCTTAATCTATTTAGCTTTCATCATGGGACACTGCTCCTTTGATAATCTAAAGTATCCTACCAAAGGAGTACCAATACATTTAGCATCCAACATGCTAAACCTTTCCAAGACTTTCTTCACATACTCTGATTGGGATAAAATCAACATCATCTCCTTTTTGTCATGATTAATCCTCATACCAAGGATTTGCTTTACAACACCCGAATCCTTCATAGAAAAGGAGTCACTAAGTTGTTTCTTGAGCATATGAATATGTTGTATGTTATTTTTTTCAGCTAACATGTAATCCACATACAAGCATAAAATAATAAAGGAACCATCATCAAAATGTTTGATGTACATGTAATGGTTAGAATTACACCTTTGATGTTCTTTTTCTAACATAAATAATTAAATTTCTTATACCATTGTCATGGAGCTTGTTTTAGGCCATACAAGCTCTTCTTTAATCTACATACATAGTTATCCTTCCTTTTGACCTCATACCCCTATAGATTCTTCATATACAACTCTTCATCTGAATCACCATCAAGAAAAGTAGTTTTTACATCTAACTAGTCTATGTGCAAATCTTTAACTACAACTAAACCAAGAACAGTCCTAATAGAAGTCATTTTTACAATAGGAGAGAAAATCTCATCAAAATCAATACCTAATTTTTGTGTAAACCCCTTGACCACCATCTTATCCTTATACATTTTTGTCCCTTCATCCTCTTCTTTTATTTTGAAGATCCTCTTGGTTGGCAATGCACTCTTGCCTTAGGGTAGCCTTACCAAATCCCACATTTGGTTCTCCATGAGCGATTTATGTTCCTCATCCATGGATTTTTCCCATTTCATCTTGGCATCTACTTGCATTACTTCCTCATAACACTTTGGTTATCTATTGTCAATGAGTAAAAAATAATTCAAAGAAAGAGAAAAACTTTAGGTGTTTTTCTTACCCTAGAAGACCTTCTTACCATAGGAGTTTGGGGTCCTTGTTTAGAAGGTTTTTGAACTGATTCATTAGATACTTTGCCATCTACAATGTCATTTAATACTGTGTACTCTTTATATTACTATTCTTGTTCCTGTAATGGATCCTTATAGATGACTTTTTCATTAAAGACTACATCTCTAAACTAAAATATCTTCTTATCTTTAATGCTCTATAAACATAAACCAAAGTCATCCTCACCATAACCAACAAATGTGCATTTCTTTGATTTAGCATCTAACTTGGTCCTCTCCTCTTTCTTGATGAGGGCAAAAGCCTCACATCCAAAGACTCTAAGAAAATAATGTTCAACATTCTTATTAGACCAAGCTTGTTTAGGAATGCCTCCATATAAAGGCATAGAAGGTCCTCTATTAATTAGATATACTATCGTGCTAACTACTTCTACCCAAAACTATAAAGATAACCATGCATGTAACTTCATGCTCCTAGCACATTCCATTATTGTTCTATTCATCCTTTCAGATACCCCATCCTACTATGGAGTTCCTAGAGCCATCTTTTGCCTATAGATTCCATTTTTAGAACAATAATAAAAGAAAACATTACTATAATACTCACCTCTATTATTTGATCTGAGACATTTCAAATTTAGACCTGTTTCATTCTCAACCAAGGCTTTCCATTTCTTAAAGGTGTCAAATACATTAGATTTTTTTTTAATGCATTAAACCCAAACTTTCCTAGTTGCATCATCAATAAAAGTAACATAATAATTAGATCCATCAATAGAAGATACCTGAGCTGGTCCTTATACATCTGAGTGTACCAACTCTAACTTCTGATATTTATTTGTGGGTCCAACCTTTAGGAACTTAACCCACTTTTGTTTCTTGTACACATAATTTTGACAAAAGTCTAGATCTAGATCTTTCAAACTAGGCAACTTTTCTTTTAAGATCTTCATGCCCTTATGGCTCATATGATCGAGCCTGTAGTACCACATAGTTTCATTTCTATTTATAGTAACTAAATAAAAAGAATCAACACTACTAGTCAAATATAAAGTACCAACTTTCTTACCTCTTGAAACCACAAGAGATCCTTTGGTAACTTTCCAAGAATCTACAGTAAACATTACTAAACATCCCTCACTGCTGAATTGTCCCACTGAAACTAAATTACGTCTCAACATAAGCACATTTCTAACATCCTTAAGGATCTATGTGTTCCCATTATACATCTTAACCTAAACACAACCTTTCCCTACTATCTTACATGGTTCATCATCACTAAGATAAACATATCCTAAATTTTCTTGAACATCATCAATAAAATAATGCCTATGTGGGGTGGCATGAAAAGAAGCCCCTGAATATAATACCCAAGACTCAATAAAACTATCCATAAAAAGAATTAAGGCATCCCGACATGATTTACTTGATGTCAAATTTACCTCATTTGTTTCATCCTTGTTTCTCTTCTTATCTTGAAGTGACCAACAATCCTTCTATGAGTATCCACTCTTCCCACAATGCTAGCATATCATCTTGTCTTTAGATTTCAATTTAGATCTATCCTTTGACTTTCCATGGTTTCCTTTAATCTTATCATTTTCCCTCCCTCTAGTATCAATATACAAAACATTACCTGAAGATGGTTTACCAATGCTTTTCTTTTGCATTTCCTTGCTAAGAATCACACCTACAACATCTTCAAAATTCAAGCTTCCCTTGGTAGGGACTGCATTACTCACAGCCATAACCAAACTATCTTAACTATTAGGAAAAGATCACAGAATCAACAAAGCTCTAACTTCATCACAAAACTTAATTCTAATAAAATTGAGCATACTTAAAACTATATTAAAATCATTTAAATGATTAGCAATAGAACCATTCTTAGATATTTTCATATTAAACAGTCTTTTCATAAGAATTTTTTTATTTGAAGCTGATGGTTTTTCATACAATTTTCCAAGTTTATCCATGAGATCCTTTGTAGTTATCTGATCTACAATGTTAAATGAAACATAAGATGCAAGACATAACCATATGGATCCCAATGCATTGCTATCAAGCAATGTTCAATATGCATCACTCATAGTTATACGTTGTTCTCCATTCCCCTCCATTGGGAGTTGAAGTTACTTTTGATATAGGTAATTCCATCTACATTTTCCATAAACCAAAATTATTACCATCAAAATTCTCCACCATGAATCTGATCTCTTCTCCCATAGCTCCCACCAAGATAATAACCTTTCTTGTGATTTATGACTTCAGTTGAAACACCACCAAAGCTCTGATACCAGTTGTTAATAACTAAGTGAATTCAAACTAGATCTAATCCACCATAAAATATTTAATTTAAAACACATAAAATAGATTTTAAATGGTAAAATTAAATTTAACTATGCACCAAATGCATCATAGAATCAATTCCTCAAATCATAGTTAATATTTGCTAAATGGAGAAAATTAAAAAAATAAACAATAACACATAACACAGATATGTTGTGGTTCACCCAATGTGGGATACATCTACCAAGAAAATCCTCAAATAAATCAGTAATCTAAAACAAGATTACAATGAACTCTCACAGAGATAGAAAAATCTCCTATAGAAAATACTACACAAAAATTTGCACTTTCACCTACACTTGCACTTTATTGTATCTCACAAGCTATTATAACACACCCTGTAAATGAACACTTGCACTTTGAAAAACACCTGCACTTTGAGTCTATCTCTCAAAAGTCACACTTGAAAATAAATTCATCAACAACCTCTAAAAGGTCACACCACACCCTATATAAATAACAAATGATGTAGAAATCCATCCCTCGAGGAAAAACTTTCCATCCTCATCAAGATAGGCCTTATCCACCTAGGAAACATGCCATATTCCACTTAACCATGCATATCTAAAAGATCCTTTAGAATAAACATACCATTCCTCTCCAAAAGGCACAAACCAACTCCTAGAAATGAGAAAGTCCATCCCACTCTCATAATACATCATTGAAATTATTAAATAAAACATTTAATAATTTTCTCCTATAATACATCATAGAAATTATTAAATAGATCATTTAATAACTTTCTCCTCCTATGGAAATTAAATATTTTTCAATTAATTCCCTAAAACAAGGAAATCAATCCCACTTCTAACAAACATGGAAGTCAACATAAAAATTATTAAATATGCATTTAATAATATTCACACACATGAAGAGTAAATGCAAAATGCACTGCCCACATCTTTAGAGCTCTCTATGCCCCTAAAATGTACCATCATGGTCATGTGATATCCCCAAAGGGCTCCACACTCAACAATATAGACCATATCCTAGTGTTCCATAGATGTAACACCCATACCCCACACTAAAATTAGTTCATGCTCCTTCATGATAATGTAAACAAGTATAAAACCAAAGTGTTGACTCTAAAATTACTCAAGGGCATGCAATGAGTGATATGATTGATTGAAATCAAAGGAAATCCTAGTCTAAACTAATGGCATACACCTTATTAGTATAAAAAGGAGAAAAACTATTTATTAAAGTACGGTCTCAACCGACTATCATTGAAATGACCAGGAAGGAATTGGCCATCTAGCCACTTTAACCTACATGCACTAGTGGGATGGATACTATGAATGATGAATTGGCCATGCCAATGTACATGAAGCTTTCTAGAATGACACACAAACTTAAAGTCATATACCAAGACTTGTATGCTACGAGAAAAAGTTTTGTTCTTTAGATGGTGATCGTGTCATGATTTTTGTTTATGTTTCTCCACTCCTTGACTCCACTGTGTGAGAAAGTGAGTCTCATATAGCTAAAAAAAATCATCAATTCATTCATTCAAGGATGGTTCATCATCCAAGTGACCAACATGCATAATATGAAGAGAACAAACAAAGAATTCTACTAGAAGAACTGCTTCTATACTGAACACAAGATTGAATGGTGTGCTCTTGCTAAAGATCTTGTAAATGGTATGGAAATCCCATAATACTATAGACACATAATCATCCTAGTCAGTGCATCTAATATTACATATCTTTTTTAATGTGTTACCTAAGATCTTATTGAATGCCTCAGGTGTGCCATTATCCTGGGGATGATACGACATATTATGGTGGGTGATCATGAATTCTTCCAATGAGAGGATCCTCCTACAATAAGTTAATAAAAATGCATGAAATAATAGAATTATAAAATGCACAAAAATATTGAATGGATTTTATTGATCACAGACCACTTTGAGGGGGCAACCTCCTTTGAGCAAGCTCAATACAAATAATTTGTGGATGTCTTCAATGACCTCAACACTTACTTATATATGAATTCTAATCTAAGAAAATACAACTTCCCATGAATGTGGGATAAAAAAAAATTCTCATGAGATGAATTAAAAGGCATATGCATCCATAAAACTAATAAACTAACAAAGTAAAGAGAAGAGATATCATGAGTTCATAACATCTCCTCCCTCTTATAAAAATCTTTGTCCTCAAATCTTCAAATGTGGGAATGGTATTGAATCTAAAATAGTGGTTCCTATGTTGCATCTTTTGGTTTAATTCTATACCACTAAATTAAAAACTCAATAATGGAGTGAGAGTGAAGCTGGTGTGTGCACCTATCTAGGATTACCTTTGGCTCAAGAATAATGGATCCTTTATTATCAACTTTGGGTAAAATAGTTTGTACTCTAATGTTTATGCCAAGAAATTTCTTCAAACAAGAGACATAAAATATTGGGTGAATTTAGGAAGAAGGTGGAAGATCTAAATTATAAGCAACTGACCTAATCTTATGAAGAACCTTATAGGGTCCACAGAACTTGGGAGCTAGCTTATGATGCCATTTGATTTTTAGGGAAGATTGTTTGTAGGATTATAGGCAAAAGAAAACTATATCAACTACTTGACACGTGTGATTAGAATGGTGCTAATCTACTTCTTATTTTATTAAATTTTGTGCCATATGAAGATTTTCCCATAAGGTACTGAGGATCTGATCTCAATTTTAGGGAATCATGTCGATCGATTAAACTGATGAACTATTGGGGGTGTATGAAAGGAGCACTAGTGGTGTTTGGCTATAGACTAATTTATATGGATACATTTTCATTGAAGTGTGGTAGGAGGTATTGTACCACCATTCAATGAAAGGGAGCCACTTTGGTCACTTACATTGTTGTTTTGAGTTGAAGCAATGAAGGAAAGTTTCCAAGCATTTATTGACAATTTCAATCTAGCCATCCATTTGTGAATGATACCCAGAACTCATCTTTAGATGAGTACTGGTACATCAAAATAGTTCTATCCAAAAATGGCTAGTGAAGGTTACATCATGATCTAAGACAATAGATGAAGGAATTCGATGACGATGGAAGATCTAGTCTAGGAAAATTTATGTGACTATGGAGGTGTTATAGGGATGGTTGAGGGCATAAAAATGACTATATTTTAAGAGGTGATCAACCATAACCAAGATCACCATTTTCCATATAGATTTAGGGAGCCCCTTAATTAAATCCATATAAATATCTATCTAAATCTTGGTATGGATGGGCAAGGGTTTGAGTAACCTAGGGATGAGTGTTTTTCACCCTTGTTATGTCGATAGGTATCACATTCAACCACCATCTATTGAATTACCTTTTTCATTCCCTTTCAAAATAAGTTGTGTTATGCCTGCTAATAATTTTTTAAAATCCTTGAGTACCCTATAGAGGGATAATCATGGAGTTCATAGAATACAACTTGCTAAAGATCTTTGCTCTAAGGAAACACCAAATAACCCTTGTATTATAGAGAATTACCATCCCAAGAATAATGTAGTATAACCAAGGAGTTAGTGGCCAACTATTGAATGATTTGAGATAATGAGGAGTCATTGACATACCCCTGATGTATAGTGTCCAACCAATTTAGAATAGGCATGGAAATAGCTGAAAGGGAAGCTTGATCCACAAATGTGTGAGATAGAGCATCAACCATAATATTGTCCTTACCCTTCTTGTAAGTTATCTCATAGCCATAACCCATGAGTTTTTTGACTCATTTCTGTTATGATGGGGCAAAGACCCATTTTTCTATGAAATATTTTAGACTCTAGTGATTAGTTTTGATGCAAAAATGATTTCCCAGTAGGTCTGGCTACCACTTTTATACTACATGTAAAATGACAATCATTTCCTTCTCATAAGTAGAGAGCACTAAATTATTTTTAGAAAGGGCTTTGATGGTGAATGCAATGGGGTTTCCTTCTTGGAGGAGGACATCACCAATTCCATTACCACAAGCATGACTCTCTATAGTGAAGGTCTTGGCAAATTTTGACATAGCTAGAATAGGTGTAGTACACATAACTTGTTTCAATTTTTCAAATGCACACTTAATAACTTATGTCCAAGTAAAAGCATTCTTTTTAAACATAGATATCAATAGATCTGAAATATTCTTGTAATCCTTAAACAACTTGTGATAGTATCTAGTCAACCCAAAAAATCATAGAGGCTCTTGAGTGTCTGAGGATGCAACCAATTTATCATGGCAATAATTTTTTTAGGATCCACCTGAACCCCTTAGACTAAAACAATATGATCAAGATACTCCACTTTATCCTATCCAAAAGTACATTTAGACTATTTTGCACAAAGATGATGGCCAGAAAGAAGTTGTAATATGAGCTCTAGATGTTGGAGATGCTCAGACCATGTTTTACTATAGATGAGGATATCATTAAAGAAGACTAAAATTAATTTCTATAGGTAGGGATAGAATATTTTATTCATCAATCCATGAAATGTTGAATGAGCATTAATGAGGCCAAAGGGCATGAAAAATAACTCATAGTGGCCATCATGCATGTGAAAAGTTGTCTTAGGAATATCATCCTCATGAACCCAGATCTAGTGATATCTAGAGTAGAGAACCAACTTGGAGAAAAAATGAGCACCATGAATCTCATAAAGAAGCTCATCAATAATAGGGATTAGGAAATTATCCTTGATTATGAGGTGATTAAGTGTAAAATAATCAATACAGAGGTTCCATGACCCATCTTTTTTCTAAACAAAGAGAATTGAGAAAGAATATAGGATGGTACTAGGGTGAATAATGACTTGTTGTAGTAAGTCTCAAATGAGCATCCTAATCTTGGTATTTTATTGAAATGGGTCTTGATAAGGCTTGATGATGGGAGGAACACTTACAATAAGGAGCTGAATATGGTGGTCCTCTAGCCATGAAGGTGGCAATCCCACTGGTTTGGCAAAGATATGTGCATACCTTTGAAGAATGGTTTGTAGGTCAGAAGGAGTAGTGGAGACTATTGAGGGTTGTATTTGAATGGAATAGAGCTGGGCAATGACATCTTGTGAATTCTTCTTAAGAATATTTTCCATGTAATGTGATCTTATGATGCAGAGAGATCTTGGTTATAATATTTTCAATGTGTGTTTTTTCCCATTATCTAAAAATTGCATCCAAGGTTCAACAAAATCCCATAAGATGGGTCCAAGTGTGCATAACCATTAGGCTCCCAAAATAACATCACATCCACCTAAGGACAAGACAAACATGTTGGAGTACAAGTTATAATATCCAATAGAGATACACACATCATGACACTTCCCTTTACAAGGTAATGTGCCCCCATTAGCAATCATGAATTTAAAGTTGGAGTATGGATGGATAAAACAATTAGCCTATTTGGTAATCTGAGGGTCAATAAAGTTATGAGTAATACATATATCAATAATTATTATGTGAGGGAGCTTCTTGAAGTAACCCCTAGCCCATATGGTTTATGGGGTAGTGACTCTAGGTAAGACATGGAAAGTGATCTCTTATTGGTCTTCTTGAGAAGTAGGTTCCACAATCGATTGAGCTTCTTTTGGATCATCTATTGTATCTTGAACATCTTCTCAATCTTTAGTTTTAGGTGGAGAGTTCACATCTAATAGGTAGAAATTTTACTCAACACATTGATGTCCTTGAGTGAATTTATCATCACAATTATAACACAGTCCTTTTTCTCTATGGGCTTGCATCTCTGATTCAGTCAAACACTTGATAGGAGTGGTTTTGGGAGCTAGCATTATTTGAGATCATTGTGGAGTTATTATTTTTTAATAGAACAAATTTAAATTTGAATCATTATTGAGCTGGGATCTTGTCCTCTGCCAACTTAGCCAACCCTAAGGCTTTCATCATCATGTTAGGCTAGAACATTTTAACCTTAGATTGAATTTCATCTTTCAATCCACTGACAAAACAACTTCTAAATAATTCATCAAATAATCCCTCTATGTGATTGGCCAATTTTTCAAATTTGATTTGATATTCTCTCACTATTCCTATTTGGTGAAGTTTAGTGAGTGCTCTAGTGTAGTCATCAAAAGTAGTAGGGCCAAATTGTTACAAAATGAGCGTGAAAAAATTGGTCCATATGGGTTCATCATGAGCCTCGGTATACATATGATACCATTTAAGTGCTTCAAGTTCCAAGTGAAAGGATGCAAGTGGAACCTTGTTGGCATCAAAATTATTATGTAGACTAAAATATTGTTCTTCATGATAGATCCATCTAGTTGGATCTACACCATTGAATCGAGAAAAATTAAGCTTCAACCCATGATAATTACTGGAAGAAGAAAACCTAGTGTCTGAAGAAGACTCTATATGTCATATGTTGTTCATGGTGGTATGTTGAAGATTGAGGTCAAGAATTTTTTCATCAAGATCTTTGATGTGAGTCTTGAGGGCAGTAATTTCATCCTCTATATTTTTTTCTCTTGTTTGAGTTACTACCATGATATGAATAACAATTTTTTTTGCAATGGATAAGAAAACTAGAGTTAAGACACGTTTAATAAATAAAGTTTTGAATTTGGGTAAAAATGAAAGGGGTAAAGGCGCTTTTAATATTTTTTTTTCATAGTGAGAGTATGATTGACAAAGGTGAGGGCAATTTTAGGAGTGAAAATGAAAAAATTGAGAAATTGGTCAAAGAGGGACAAAGGAGTATAAAGAGATGATGAACATAGTGGAAAAAATTTGAGGCAAATGGACAAAAATAGAAGTTATGGCAAAACCCAAAAAATGGGAAAATTGAGATTTGGGGGAATTAGGAGTGGAATTGGGATATGAGACCTCAAGGAAGAAAATGTAGGGAATGAAATATCAAGTGTTTAGATAAATTTTAAAGAGCAACGGGGCTACAGATGGAGAGATATTTCAAAAAAATGAAAAAAAATTAATTTTTGTTATGTTTCTATTTTTGTTTCTATTGTTGGTTACTATGCTCTGTAAGACACGTCTACTGAAAATATGCTAAAACAAGTTTGCAGATCTGCTATGGTGATTTTTTAATACTCTATTGGTATTTTTGATACTCTAATAGTAATATGTTGAAATTGGTATAACAAGTCTATAGATCTAATATGGTAAGTTTTCTAATACTCCATGGTAATATTCTAAAATTGATAGAAATGATCCCCAAGTTTTAATGGTTTCCTAAAGGTTTAAATATATCACTCTGGCCACTAATGCCATCTAAGTGAGTACCACTCTCTAGAAATTTTTTGACCATGGATTTATCTCTCAGTGGAAACGCTTCATTTTCCTCATGGATGGGAACCACTCAATCAGGAAGGGGTCATTACCTATTTCATTGGCAGGTCCTCTCAATGGGCCAGCTACTTTGGGGTTCCTGTGGTACTTCTCACAATGAGTTTTAGGGATTTTACCCAAGCACTTCCCACAGTGATGCAGTCAAGTTTTACCCTGATCTAAAAAATATTATTGTGATGTAAAACAAAGTTATTCAATAAAATAAAGTTAGGAATTTTTGAGAAAAATACTATAAATAAATTATGCAACAAAACAGAGTTTAAAATTTCTATTAAAAAAATTATGGCCTTAGAAATCACTTTGATACCAAATGAGAGGATCCTCCTATAACAATTCAATAAAAATGTATGAAATAACAAAATTATAAAATGATTAGAAATACTAAATGGATTATATTGATCACATACCACTTTGAGGGGGAAACCTCCTTTGAGCAAGCTCAATACAAATAATTCATGGGTGCCTTCAATTAAATGGATTATATTGATCACAAACCACTTTGAGGGGGAAAGCTCCTTTGAGCAAGATCAATACAAATAATTCATGGATGGCCTCAACACTTACTTATATATGAATTCTAATCTAAGCAACTACTACTTCCCATGAATGTGGGATAAAATAAAATTCTCATGGGATGGCTTACAAAACATATGCATCCATAGCAACTACTAAACTAACAAAGTAAAGAGAAGAGATATCACAGATTCATAACATCTAATAGGACACAAATAGTCTCATTAAGGAAGTGGGTACCTCAAAAACTAGTGAAACTCAATGGAGATCTGAACCTAGCAATGATATTCTCCTAGATGAATCTTGAAGTAATGGTAGTGGTACAATCATGTGTGGGCATAACTTTATCCCAATGAGTTAAATAGTCAATAATAGTGATAACATAGCATGCACTAGTATGCCTCCCTACTAGGTTGATGGGGCCAACAAAGTCAATGGCCCATTTTCAAAAGATTATTAAGACAATATAGGATGAAGGGGCATCACATCCCTCTTGTTTGGCTTTCCCATGTGCTAGCAAATGTCACACTAGCATGTATAAATATTAACATCCTTAAATAAGGTAGGCCATCATAATCTATCCAAAAGGACCTTTTACGTAGTATCTTCACTAGCATAGTGTCCTTTAGTAACACCTTCATGGACATATCAAAGTACCTCAGTGCACTCATGTTGTATAATGCAGCGTCAAAACACTTCATCCTAGCCAAGCTTATAATGGTCTCTCCTTATAAGATGGAATGGAGTGACTCAAACAACTATTTGATTCTTTTTTAGAGTGTTGAGGTGAGTTGGTGTTGAGCCAATATTAAAAAAGGTGGTGATATCTTCTAATTCCTCAAGTATGCATGATATGTGCAACAACTACATGTTAGCCAAATTATCTTTTATGACATGTGTTAGTTTTCTAGATTCAATTCATGAAAGATGGTCTAGATCATAATTAGACTTATCAGGGTTGACCGTTACTAAAAACTAAAACTCTTGAAATAGTAAAATCCACCAAAAAATGTGCTCATGCAATACTAGTTTGTTGACCAAGCACTTTAATACCTCATGGTCTGTGAAGAAGACAAATGGAGTTATCAGTAGGTACTATCAAATTTTTTGGAAAACATAGACCATAGAAAATGTTTTGTGCTTGATATTTGTATAGTTTCATTCAGTCAGAGTAATCTTTCAACATGCAAAATATATAGGGTGATTCAAGTTGCCCTCATCAGGATAAGCAAGTATAACATTGATCATCATGCCAAAAACATTGACATAGACATGAAAAGGCTTTGTCTAGTCTAGAAACTAGAGAATGGGTGTAGTGATAAGCTTATCATTTAGTGTAGAAATGGTTTCTTGGTGAACACTTGTCCAAATGAATTGACCATTTTGTTTCAGTAACTCCTATAGAGGAGCAATAATCCTAGAATATTCATGAATAAAATTTCTATAATATCTAATGATAATGATCGGCACTAGAATTTGAAGGATTACAATGATCTTTGTTGGGTCCACTAAAAGTACATCACATCACATCACATCACAGGACCATGGAGAATGTTTAATGGGATAGTGAAAAGATATTTCTTCAAATTGAGAGAAATCTAAAGATTTTGGTAGTACTCAAGCATAAATTTGAGATTAGAACAATAGTCCCACACTAAGCTATAAAATGTCTAGTCATCAAGATAAACCTGAAGGATTTTATGGATAAAGTCCTTTAAAGCTTCAAACATGGTCTGAGAGAACATAGTAGGAACATTATTCAACCCAAAGGGTATGACATTATAAGAAAAATATCCACACTCAGTTGCAAATGTCATCTTGGGTTTATCTTCTTCTATAATTTGAGCTTGATGATACCTAGAGAACCAATCCATAAATGTATAAATTTCACATATAACAATGCATTTGAGGATTTCTTCAGTGAAAGGTGTTAAGAAGGGATACATAATGCAAGCAATGTTAAGTACTCTATAATATACATAAATCTATATGCATCCATCCTTCTTGATACTTATAACCATATGATTCACCCACTCAGACTCATCGATAGGAATAATGAATTTTACATGCAACATGCTATTGATATTTTCTTTCACTCAAGCACACAAATTGGGATTCATTCAATAAGGTCACTTTATGACTGGTTGAGTGCCTTCTACCAAATTTATAGGCATTTTAACCAAATAAAAATTCACACCTTTCATCTAAATATAGTTCTATGGGAAGACATCCTAATACTCTTTCAAAAGCTCAAATACCTTAGTGATTTTAGTATCAGACTAGTAATCCCCCATTATAGACATCTTAGGCACTTCCTTCATGCCAATATTGTGTTGAATGGTTTGGAGTGGCTCTAGGTATGGGTATTGTTCATCCTAAATGGTGTTGCAAACATTGCGATCACCATACTTTGTGTGCACAACCAAACGATTATTCAACAGGACAAGCATATCAAATTTAGTACCTTCATCAACCTAAAACATGAATTTATGCTTACCATTTTATATTTCTTCTCTTAGTGCATAGTTTAGTATAAATTCATATGTTGGAGAGGATACTTATTTTTGGCCCTAGAATTTTGACTATGTTGTCCTATTTTGGCATGGATTTGGCACGATGTGGAAGGATCATGGTGAAAAAGGATCATAGTAGTATATTTATGTTGTTAAATAATCATTGTTTGAAACTACATAAAGAGAAATGTATGAACAAATATATATTACTCTATTACAAAACCTTCAAGAACCATTCTTTCATTGCATGCTTTGGGTGAACGTGTGAGATCTAAATCTTGTAGGATATGGCCAACACACTAGTCTGTTGGGATAAAATTTAGTGCTAGAGTTGGAAATAACTAAAATAACCCAACATTTTAGTTCTATTTCCAAGACCTAAAGCACTTGAAGCATAGTGATGGGAAAATGTTTGAGCATATTAAATTAGAAAATATAGAAGAATTGGTAATTAGTATTGAAGATAAGTTTGTAGATCTATATTTTAAACTAGGAATCTTTGCATGATAGTGGGTGGAGAATAATATCTATAGTCCCTTGTATGATTTTTTTTTCAGAGATCCTAGTTCTTTTACATGCTTGGAAACTAGCATATACTCAAATATGATCAAGGAATCTTAGAAGTTTTGGACACTAGAATGGCAAGGGAATCTAGCACAACTTGGAGTCCTATGGATGTGAGCAATCAAATTTTGGTGGAGAGGAGTTTAAAATAACTACATTATAGAGTACACTATGACTACCTATTCATGTCCTGAAGAATCCAAAATCCAATTCCTTTGAGAGTTATGGCGTCACTATCTAACACTTTTTTCTTTCAAAATTAAGAAATTAATTGTTGACGTTGGACTAAAAACCATACCAATGGATGGCTAAATCCTCTTGTGCATGAGATGCATATATGGAAGAGGAGGGTAGAGGTTGAAGATTATGGGTTCAAAATGGTAACCAACCAACATGTACTACAAAAATGGATGTATGATGAATCTCAACAAAGGATCATGGGAGTTAGCAGTGCTTGAAGAGATCGGGAGAACTCAAGGAGTGTTGTTAGGAGTCATTGAGAAGTAGAAACACATGAGGACCCCATCAATTTTAAACTACATTTTATACCACTTATATCTTATAAAGGAGAAACAAGTTGGATGGTAGGAACCAAGGAACCAAGTCTAAACCAACCCAATTTCCCCAACATCATACATGTTCATGCCTTTGAGTCAGACAAAGTACACATTCAAAATTGGGATACAAACAATTCAAAGTCAGAACTTGATCTGGTAAAGAATATTGAAACTGAGCTATTTGAGTCTTATTTAGATTTGAAACTATCTTTCCCTTTTCAAGGGAATTCTATGGCACAACTTGGGATGCCTAGTGGAACTAGCCTTCAAGGATAGAATACAAGCCCAACCTTAGTTAACCAACTAGCTATTACACCTCATACCATAAGAACTACTATTGTAGGCATTGGAGGAGAGCCAAGTGGTGGTGTAGGAGGAAGTGGAATCCCTCCTCAAGGAACCAAGGCTAGAGGTTCTTAGCAACCACCTGCCCAAACACCTCAACTGACCATGGTTTACTATGAGATGACATTACACTTACCTAAATATCAAGGGGTGGAGAATGCAGCTGAGCATGTCCACAAGTGAAAATTAATTTGGAGGGTGTGAGGCATCACATTTTCTAAACATAAAGCTATACATTTTTTAACTACACTTTTAGAATGCATGCATAAGTGGTACTATAAGTTTGACCCTTATCAAGCATTGGTCGATTTTGATAAACTCAAAAATAGCCTTCTTTTAAGGGTTCAACATTCTTAAATTTGAGTAGCAGAGTATAGCAATGCTCAAGGACATAAATCAAAGACTTACATGAGTATGATGTAAGTTTTACAACTTTTCTATCTAAACTATCCTTTCAAATTAATGTTTCCCAGTATGCACAATGGTTTATGGGAGGACTGTTACTACCTTTCTAATGAACCCTATCATACCAAACCTTTACTTACCCACATGAAGCCTTTTAAAGATACTCTTCATGCTGAAGTAATTGGAAGGATTGATACTAGGATTATTCCCTTTATGGAGGCCTATATAGACTTAATGACATTATAGTTAGAAAAGTTAACCAACAATTCACATGAAACATGCAGTGGTGTTTAGTGTATAGACTATGAATTTGAAAGACATACACGGAGTAACTACATGCACAAGAACATCCATACACTACTTAAAGAAACATATGAAATATGTCATGAGTAGCATGATGTCCTCTTTTATCCTTTTTTATAGTTGGTTATGCATACTAAAGTGTTTGAGTATTATAAAATTTATAATGCTTACACTCACGACACCAATGACTGCTAATTGATGAATGATATCCATGAATTTTGAGTATGTGGCATGTGCCAAACCTTAGTCATTAATACTCAAGACAATGTTGGATACCATGGATGAGTGAGAGGATAAGGATGAGGAGGTGGTTGGTTTACACTATAAATTATTACAAATGTGGATCTCTAAGCCACCATCAAAAGGATTGACCTAACTACCTGATGTATGTTTTCTGTAAAATGGACCATTGACTGGAAAAGTGTCCTAATCTATATGTAGCTATCACCAAGGAGTGAAATGAAAAGGGCATCGATGTGATTAAAATTGATAAACCATAATGGCATGCATGCCCAACCAACCCTATAGTTTAACAAGTAAAAATTACCACCCATAGTGGGGGACAGACCTAGTCAACATCTAATCCAATCGAGAAGGTACAATGGGAAGAACCACAAGCTAGAAAGTACCTTAATCCTCAACAATAAAAAGATGTCCTCTAAGATATGATGGCACTCATACAAGAAATTCAAGGTGAGATTAAGTTCCTCAAAGATATAGACATAATGTAATGTGTTATTATGTAAAAAGAAGTTAAACTCTAACCTATGGCATGAGATGACTTTCAATAATTATGTAAGTAGATGTTGGATGTGGATAGTGTCTCATAACTCAATGCTTGGCTTAAGATTCAACCTTGAATACCAAATGGATTTCACCCTTATATCATTCAAAAAAGTGAAGACCACTTCTAAAATCATGCTAAGTGATAGGACATTCCTAGTTGGGGTCCTCAAGAATGCCATAGTTGACATACTTAGAGTACCATTCAAAGTATATTTTGAGGTTATGGAGTTAGTTGAAGCTGATGATTACCAAGATCTACTGGGAAGACCTTGGTGTTATGGGAACAATGTAGAATTGAGCTTTAAAAAGCATTATATTATCTTTGAGAACACTAATCAACATGTGGTTATACCATTGGATCAAGCACAAGGACCTTCTTATGTCTATCTTAATTTTTGTTCTTTTCTTAATTTTGGAAGATAAGAAACTAGTAATAAGGGTGTGGTAGAAATATTTGGTTGTTATGCACATGTAATCCAAATGAAGATGGAGAACTCCTATGTCACTTAGAAGGAATAACCTGTAGATAAAAAACACTAACAAAAGGGTTTTTAGCAAGATATTTGGGTGGATTTCTTAGCGTGAGCTAGATCCAAGAAGTGTAAGCTTGCTAAGAGGATATCAATCCACTCTTTGATAACAATTAAGTTGAAAGAGATAAAAGTAAAATACTTGCATCAAATAACAAAAAGTAATTAAATGAAATACAATAAGTAGATTAATGCATGATAAAAATAATGACTAAATATAGCAAAAGTAGGTCAATACTAGTGCTAAAGTAGATCAGGTCCGGTTGGTGAAATCAGGTAGGGGTCTATGAATAGGAGGGACATAGAAAGTTAGGTTTGGTTGGGGGTAAGGGCTCAAAAGTAACTTGCTATTATTTCTTACCACAATGAACGTCGATGATCAAGGTGACCATCAGTGGTTAATTTAACTGTCAGTGGTTGGGTAACCATCAATGGTTGGGGGTGACCATTGGCATTTTTGATAACCATCAACATTTGTATGTGGGTTTCTAGGTTTTTAGAAAAGGAGTTGTAGAACAAGTTGATGGTCAAACAGGGGTTTTGTTAAGGATATAAAAGTTATAGAGTAAGATGCAAACAAATTTGGTCAAGGTAGGGAGGTTAAAAATCTAATAAAAACAAAGAAAAAGTATAAATATACATGTAGCTTACTTAGATAGCTAATGGTTAAAGGCCACAATAATTTTTCTAGAGTAATAGTACTTTGGCATCAAAAGCAAATTCGGTAGAGGTTTGGGTCTCTATTGCTATTATTGAGTTGTTAAAGGAATGTTGGATGCTAGAAGACTTGAATACCTATGTACTCAAATACTCTTGTCATTGGTAGATTTTGGATCCATTTCACCTCCTACTCCCCTCCATTTATAGGCAAAGAGAGATGGAGGATAGAAGGTTCCCTAGTAGGTTGGCATGGTGATTTCAATGCTTGGGAGTTCATTAGCACTTCACAAG
This sequence comes from Torreya grandis, assembly GCA_037957365.1. Classification (NCBI taxonomy): domain Eukaryota; kingdom Viridiplantae; phylum Streptophyta; class Pinopsida; order Cupressales; family Taxaceae; genus Torreya; species Torreya grandis. Next base: position 1,375,485 of record JARHVA010000171.1, on the reverse strand, counting down.
GTGAACATATTAACTCATGCCTCATTATCTTGCACATAACTAGTGATGACTTAGGAGGGTGAGGACCTGACCATCGATGGTCAGGCTAACCATTGATGGTTAGGCTTATTATTGGAAATCAAGTGTCTAAATGAAAAAAGGTCAAGATGGGATAATGTTCAATTTATAAATTTAATGATTTTAGTTAGCTAAGTAGTTAACTAGACTCAAGGTCTAATGGGTTAGTTAGTAGGTTGAGAAGGGTTAGATGGTCCCTAAGGTATCTCAAGGAATTTTGACATCTAAAACCATTATGTATAGTTTCTTAGTGTCTAGACCTTATATAGAGCCTATCAAAGTTGATGAAGACATCAACCACTTATATAATGTGACTACCCATAATGATGAGCAATGTGATCCAACCCTAGATGGTATTCTATGATGGATAGATACCTAGTCTATTTATTATACTATAATCAATGCTTGTAATTATCGGGCACATGGTGACTATGATCTCACTGGGAGAGTATGTAACACCATCAACATTCATGAGAACCTCCCACACCCACTTCATAAATGTTATAAGTTTATTTGCCTCACAAGTTTAACAATGAGAGGGATACTAATAGGACCACTGCTAGAAAGACTTGATGAATCCCCATGGTTTTAAGGAAAAATGGAGGTACATGACTTTGTCCAGCATCTCAAAGACTTTTATGACACTAAAAATGACCAGATGAGGTCATTAGATCACATTTTGATGACATTACCAGAAGATGGTGGTGAACCCATAAAGACCACCTTATATACTAGGATTAAGTACATTATGATCTACATCATAGTTTTTATTATGATAATAAGGTTAGAAAAATAATTATCTATAGTGGCATGTAAGCACCTAAACCTCACATTGAAGCTTGTGAGACAATGTGGAGAAATAAAGAAACATACTTACCAGAGTATCTATGGGTACATGCATTCTATGGGATATTACACATATGGGCATAGGCCTAGTATATTCATGAAGAGAGACACATGAGAACCATGTTCTGATAGTTATTGAAGGGAAACATGACCTCTACACTCTCATATTCATCACCAAGGATGGACTTGCACCTCACTCTCCAGTCCATGCATGAAGCAATTCTTAGAGACCCAAGCCATATGAAAGATTGGCTATTGAATATCCATCAAGAACCTGAGGAACCTTTACACTTTTTCACTGAGTCTTTAACATATCTAGTTCTTATACCTACACTAGTTCCTAATTAATAATGACATGATGAGATTCACTTGGGAAAGTAAAAGCTTGTCTTCCATGTAGATGAAGGTGAAAGATCTACTTCACTTAACCCCTTGACCAACCCTTTAGATGTTTCTACTAGCATTGGTACATGAATTATTCATGACACAAGGCATAAAATATATAGCCCTTATCATGGACCTATTTAGACTATTCAATGCAACATTAGCACCAAACAAGAACCAAAGATGGCCAAATTTGGAAAATACTAAAATAGTGTAGAGATTACAAAAAAATTAGAGTTGTTAAAAGGAATATCAATATGTTTTCTTGAGGAAATATAGTGAAATGAAGGGAGTCCACCCTTCTTTAGGGAAGATGCACATCAAGCTAGTCGATGATGCTAAACCAGTGAAAAAATGACCATAAGGATGAATCCTAAGCTCTAGGCGTGTGTTAAATAAAAGATTGATAATATGATCTATATTAGATTAATCACTCCTATTATTGAATTTTATTAGGTTAGTCTCATGGTGTTCAGTATCAAAAAATATATATGCATCCATATTTATGTGGACTATAGAGTGCTCAATGCATCCTGTGTGATAGATCCCTTTCCAATGCCATTCACAAAGGAAATCCTTGAAGGTGTTGCTATTTGTGAAGTATATTTATTTATTGGGTATCATCAGGTCCAAATAGCTAAGGAAAACCAACCTAAGACAACATTATCCATCGAATAGGGATTATGTCCTTTAGATTGAAAAATACTCCAAAAATGTTCTCACACATAGTACTTGAGGCCTTTAAGGACTTCATTCACAAGTTCCTCCAAGTCTATCTAGATGATTGGATGGTATCTGGTTTGGTCAAGGACCATTTTGTTAATCTGAAACTCATTCTTGAGAATTTTTGGGTATTAAAAATATCCTTAAACTTGAAGAAGTGCCTGTTCACAACACCTTTTGGTGTGCTCCTAGGGTATATTATTTATAAGGAAGGACTCCTAGTGGACCCAACAAAGGTATATATGATTTTTCACCTACCAATGCCCAAGATTTAGCATAAGGTGTGTACCTTCCTAGGGCACACAATTTATTATAGAAAGTTCATTTGTGGTTATGCCAAGATTGCCACATCATTGGAATAACTTTTAAAGCATAATGATTAGTTATATGGACTAGTTCTTGTAAGGAATTATTTAAAGAACTCAAATAAAAGTTGGTCACTACTCCTATTTTGTAGTTCCACAATTGGACAAAGCCATTTCATGTCTATGTGGATGTATCTGACATGGATGTTGGTGCAATCCTTACACAACTGGGTGACGACCATCTAGATCACCCCATCTAATTTACCAACAAGAAGCTCACACCAGCTAAATGAAACTATACTAAATGAAACACGAAGCCTTATCAATGGTTTACACCTTGAATTTTTTTTGAAAGTGCCTTATAGCCACTCAATTTATTTTTTATATAGATCACAAGGCTTTAAAATAACTAGTTAACAAACCAGTGTTGCATGGGATGATTTATCATTGGATTGTGTTGTTTGAAGAATTCAAATTTTCTATAATGGTGAAACCTAGGAAGGCTAACTATGGACTTGACCACCTATCCTAGATTGAGAATGGAGAACCCCCATGCATCATCAAGGATTATTTTCCTGACATATAGCTCTTCCAAGTTGCATGGGTACTTTAAGAACTAGAATATATTACAACATTTTTAAACACTGGCTCTATGCCCAAGTCTCTAACCTCACAGGAGAAAAAGAAAATTTTAGTCTGCACTGCACCCTTTCAGCTTATAACAAGTGATCTTTACAAAATAGATGGTAATCAGGTGTTTTGCCATTGTGTGATTCAATATGATCACCCTAAGGTAATTTGTGAAGTTCACTAAGGTATTGTAAGAAAATATTATGCTAGAAAGGCTACAACGCATAAGGTTCTACTAGCTGGGCTATGGTGGTCAAATCTATTCCAAGATGCTAAGGCATATGTTAGGCAATGTGACATCTACTAGCATGTAGGTAAACCTAATAGGAGAGATGTTATGCCCTTATGATCCATTCCTTCTTAAGAACCTTTTGAAAATTAGGTTATTGATTTCATGGGGCCCATCACTCTAGCACGATGATGAATGAGTTCTTAATACATCATTACAATAATCTATTACCTTACGTGTTAGGCTAAAATAGTGTTGATAAAGGATTGTACTGATACTACTATTGTGAAATTCAATTGGGAGAACATAATAACTTGATTTGGGTGCCCCTTCAGTTTTACCAGTGATCATAATACCCACTTTTTGAATAAAATGATTAGCATTTTGCTAGTTGAGTTCATGATCACATATCATAAGACAACACCATATCACCTACAAGCCAATATAAATATTGAATATTTCAATAAGATCATAGATACCACTTTAACAAAAATCTACAATGTTGGTTGCACTGACTGGGATGATCAGGTGTTTGCAGTATTATGGTCCTAACAAACTACCTACAAGTGCCTAAACAAAAGCATACTATTCAACTTAGTGTATGACAAGGAAGCAATGATGACAATAGAGTTATTCATGCCCTCCCTTTTTATCACATGTGTAGGACAACTAGATGATGAGGCATCCTTGAAAGGACATTTGGATATTTTAATGTAATTAGATGAGACCCAATTCCTCACTCATTAGAGCTAAGATGTAGATAAATGTAAGTAAAAAGCATGACATGATCACCATATTAAGAACAATAATTTTTATCCAAGCATGAAGGTCTTGTTTTATGGCTCTAAGTTCATGCAACACCTTGGAAATATCTGCATGCACTAGGATGATCCATTTATCATATATAACATTTGACCTACTAGGGCATATCTGTTATAAAGAATGGATGATCAGTTCCTTCTAGGGTACTATAATGGAAGTCAGATTTGGTTGTATTTCATGTCAAAATAACTAAAATTTTATAATCAATAAGGATTATGCCATTATATTAGGATTTACTTCTTTCAATAAAAGCATTGCCTTTGTTACACATAACTCTTCCTTAATTACAATTTTGTTTTTTTGTTTTTTTTCATGGAGGACCATGAAACGTTTTAGTGTGGGGTAAGAATTCACATGAAAGGGTAAAAATAAAAAGTTTGCAAGTTATTTGAGCATGTAATATATGTGGGCATGAAAGTATCAAAGGTGTGTAAGATATTAAGGGCACATGAGTCCTTTAAGGCAATAAGTGGTAAGGTTACTATCATATGTTCAAAATTTAAAACATAAAAACTATCTTCCACCATACCAAAAGGGTAGGGTACAACTATCACCCACTTTCAAGAAAAGGCATCAAAAGGGACATGCCATTAATGTGATGAGATTAGTTATGGAAAGAAGAATGCCAAAGGCATGATGGGATAAAACTGTTAAGGCATTAATTACATAAGGCAAGGTTCAAAATATGATAGTTGTTAAAAGATTCACATTAATTCTAAGAAGTGCTAGGGAGAAGGAAGGAATTAATGAGGGTAAACCCCCTCTGTAGAGCCTATAAATAAGAAGGTTAAAGTCATTTTACGCTGCATTGATTCTCAAATTAACAGTGCTAAGAACGAGTGACAAACTAGAGCCAAAGAGCAAAATGACCACACTAAAATCAAATTAATCAAATCCTAAGCAAAACAAAGTTTTTAAATCCTTGGCGAGACATGTAGGCTGTTATCCAATTGAGAAGAGAGATTCTAAGTCCATATTGGTGGAAATAATCTATAATTTTTGAAGTTATAGGTTGTAGGTCCACCATTAACAAATTGATTAAGATGAAAAATCTAAATTAAATTTTCCTACAGCCACATATTCATTTGGGAATGTATAAAAACCATGCATTAACCTTTACGCTCCTTGAAGGGTGATGCAACTTAAGAAAAAGGCTAGGAGACTTGAAAAATTACTAACTATACTAGAAGAAGAAGAAGAGGTGAGTGGAGGAGACTGGGTTCCCATTAGGTAAGATACTCCAGAGAAACAAGTATAGTGTATAGAAGGAGATGTGAAAAAATATGTGTAATAATAAAGGGAAAATATGGTGAAGAGAGAAAATTAGGCACAAACATCAATGATGCAAAAGGCCCAAGCATTTCCACCTCCTTTACTATTAATAGAAGAGATGCAATTGTTAGGGTGTGGAGCTAAAAGCTTCACCAAGGAGCATACAAAGCAGTTTCGGGTCTACACAGACACCGGCGTCGGTCAGGAGCGACCAACGTCGGTCAGTTGCAGTTACAGAGGCGCCGACGTCGGCATCAGGGTCGGCCGGCGACGGTCACAGGCGAACAGACAGGAACCGACGTCGGTTACCTGCATGTCCAGAAAGCAATTTCTGAGGACAGAAGCGAGTGTTTGCATGATGAGTTTGAGTTGTGAACTCAAACTCGCGTCTCTATTACTAGCTACGTTATTTTTAGAGCCCTTGTTGGAGAGGCTAACTGTTTGTTGTAAAGGCATGCTTAAGTTTCCTAATTTCTATATGTAGGAAAGATCTTCTTAGCTATTATGTGTAAGAGAGTTGAACTGTATGAGTAGAACATTGTAAATGTTTGAAGGACAGTATTGAGTTGCATCAATCCAGGTTGTTGGATTTGATTGTACTTGAGAGAGAGCTCTTGAGGAATAGAGATCTAGTGAGAGATCTTGTGTGCATCTGAGAGAGGTGTGGAAGAACGAAGTTTCTTCAAATTGTATTCCTATTGTAAAGAGTTTCAATACAAGTTTTCAGGGTGTTTTCTTGTATATCTTGTTCTGTGCTATTTATCATTTCAGTTACTTATCTATCTGATTATTTCCGCGTTTATTGCTTTCAAAAGTGTAATCCATTGTTGGTTGATCCCCAACAAGTGGTATCAGAGCTGAGGTTCACTAACAGGTTGTTCAGATCTGTGTAGTGTGTTTGGATTACAGGTTGCTCACAGGGATTTCTGTTTGAGTGGGAGAAGCAATGGCAGAAGAAAGTAAGTTGAGAATGGAAAAGTTTAATGGCAAGAACTATCAGCACTGGAGAATGCAGATAGAAGATTATCTGTATCAGAAGGATCTTTACTTACCGTTAGGTGGGATTGCAAAGAAGCCCAAGGACATGGAGGATGAAGAATGGGAAGTTCTTGACAGAAAGGCTCTTGGGTCTATAAGACTGAGTCTGGCCTCCACTGTGATATCTAATTTGTCACAGGCAAAAACTACGGTAGAGTTAATGACTACGTTAGCAAATCTGTATGAAAAACCCTCAGCTTCAAATAAGGTATATTTAATGAAGCAGTTATTTAATTTGCATATGCAAGAAGGTGGATCTGTCTCTAATCACCTGAATGATTTTCATGGTATTGTTAATCAGTTAAATTCAGTCAATATTGTATTTGAAGATGAAATAAAAGCTCTTTTGATATTATGTTCTTTGCCTGAAAGCTGGCATGGCTTAGTAATGGCAGTTTCTAATACTGCATCTGCATCAAATATTTTGAAAGTAGAGGATGTTGTTAGTGTTATCTTGAATGAGGAAATACGCAGGAAAAGCACAGAAGAGGCATCCGGGAACGCTTTAAGTTTTGAGAGCAGGGGAAGGCAAAAAGAGAAGAGCAAGAAAGGCAGAGCAAGATCTAAGTCTAAAGGGAAAGGCAGATCTAAATCCAGAAATGGCAGGAAGCCACAATGCTGGAATTGCGGAAAGATGGGGCACATAAGCAGAGATTGTTGGTCAAAGCCTAAGGAGGACAACCAACACGAAGGAAAGGAAGAAGCCAAGATTGCAGGTATTGCACAGGATGCTTTAATTTTCTCTCTGCATAATAATATAGAATCTTGGGTAATAGATTCTGGTGCATCTTTTCATGCTACTCCTAACAGGGAATATTTCAGTGACTATATCCAAGGGGATTTTGGAATAGTATACTTAGGGGATGACGAACCTTGTAAGATTACTGGCAAAGGTAAAGTGCAGCTAAAGATGCAGAATGGCAACACGTGGGTGTTGAGAGATGTGATGCATGTTCCTAGTTTGAAGAGAAATTTGATTTCTGCAGGTAAACTAGGTGATGAGGGTTGTACAGTAACTCTCACAGCAGATTCTTGGAAGGTGACCAAGGGTGCACTCGTTATGGCCAGAGGTAAGAGAGAAGGTACTCTCTATTTGTGTAATTGTGTTATTAACAAGTCTCCTTCAGTTTTATCTACTTCAGATGTGGATGCTAAATTGTGGCACTCAAGGCTTGGCCACATGAGTGAGAAGGGGATGTCAATTCTTAAGTCTAAAGGTATGCTTTCAGATTTGAAAAGTTTGGATCTAGAATTTTGTGAGCATTGTGTATTTGGAAAACAGAAAAGGGTTAGTTTTCTCAAGACTGGGTCTACTAAGAAAAGGCAGAAGTTGCAGCTTGTTCACACAGACGTGTGGGGACCGGCTCAGGTAGCCTCTATTGGCGGATCACGGTACTATGTCACATTCATAGATGATGCTACAAGGAAGGTATGGATCTACTGTATTAAAAAGAAATCTGATGTTTTTGAGACTTTTAAGATTTGGAAAGCCATGGTTGAGAATGAAACAGGCAGAAGATTAAAGTGCTTGAGATCCGATAATGGCGGTGAGTTCTGCAGTCTAAAGTTTAACTGGTATTGTTACACTCACAGAATCCGTAGGCAAAGGACGGTTCCAAGGACACCTCAGCAGAATGGTATTGCTGAAAGGATGAACAGAACTATTATGGAGCGTGCAAGATGTATGAGATTGCATGCAGGGTTGCCCTTAGAGTTTTGGGCAGAAGCAGTTGACACCGCAGTATACCTGATCAATAGAGGACCCTCTACAGCTCTTGATGGTGGAATTCCAGAAGAGGCATGGACAGGTAAAAAGATAGATCTCTCATATCTCAAAGTTTTTGGTTCTGAAGCCTTTGTGCACATAGATAAGGAAAATAGAAAGAAGCTTGATGCTAAGTCTATGAGGTGCACGTTTATTGGCTACGGTTCAGATGATTTTGGTTTCAGATTTTGGAATCTAGGAACTAACAAGGTAATTAGGAGCCGTGATGTCGTTTTCAATGAAAGAGTGATGTACAGTGATCAGATAAGGAAGCTGGATCAATCTGAGCAGAGCAATGGCGAATTGGATGAAGTTATGGTCCAAAATGAGCTCGCGAGAAAAAGAAATAATCACTTACAGGAAAACACAGAGACCGACGTCGGCAGGTTAGGAACCGGCGTCGGCAATTCAGAAACCGATGTCGGCCATACAGAGACCGACGTCGGCAGACCAGAAACCGAGGTCGGTCATGCAGAACCGACGTCGGCAAGTAACAGGTCTACAGGTGGCCGAGGTCGGTCACTGTCAGAAAATTTGGGTGGACAGATTGTTGAAAACGAGTCCAAGACACCAATCAGGAGGTCTGAAAGGGTAAGTAAGCCTCCAATTAGATATTCTCCTTCTTTATATTATTTATTACTAACCGATGGTGGAGAACCAGAAAGTTTTGAAGAAGCATTACAGGTGGAGTCCAGGAGTAAGTGGGAGCGTGGCATGGTTGAGGAGATGGATTCCTTAAGAGAGAACCAAACATGGGATTTGGTTGAATTGCCAGCTGGTAAGAGAAAACTGAAGAACAGATGGACCTACAGGTTAAAGGAAAGTGAGGATGGTCAGATGAGATACAAGGCCAGATTAGTGGTAAAAGGATTCGCACAAAATCCAGGTATTGACTTTGGTGAGATTTTTTCTCCAGTTGTTAAGATGACTTCTATAAGGGTTGTACTGTCTTTGGTTGCTTTTGAGGATTTGCATCTCGAGCAGCTAGATGTTAAAACAACATTTCTTCATGGAGATCTAGATGAGGAAATTTACATGGAACAGCCAGAAGGTTTCGAAGTCAAGGGTAAGGAGAAACTAGTGTGCAGGTTAAAGAAAAGCTTGTATGGCCTCAAGCAAGCTCCAAGGCAATGGTACCTGAAATTTGACAGGTTTATGACTGAGCATGGCTACAGTAGGTGTCAATCAGACCATTGTGTATATTTTAAGAGATTTGATAACGGTAGATACATTATTCTATTGTTGTATGTAGATGACATGCTGGTTGCAGGGTCTCACATGCAGGATATCTCAGAGCTTAAAGTGAAGTTAGCTCAAACGTTTGCCATGAAGGATTTAGGAGCAGCTAAGAAAATCCTTGGCATGAGCATTAAGAGAGACAGAGAAAATCACAGGTTGATATTGTCTCAAGAAGATTATGTGGACAAGGTGTTGAAACGGTTCAATATGCAGGATGCTAAACCGGTAAGCACACCTTTGGCTGGACACTTCAAGTTAAGTAAGGAACAATGTCCCAATTCATATGAAGAGGTAGAGTACATGAGTAAGGTTCTATATTCTTCCGCGGTAGGAAGTTTGATGTATGCAATGGTATGTACTAGACCAGATATTGCCCAAGCAGTGGGAGTGGTAAGTAAGTATATGGCTAATCCAGGTAAGGAACATTGGAAAGCAGTTCAATGGATCCTTAGATATCTGAGAGGAACCAGCAGTAGACACTTGTGCTATGGAGGTTCAGATACTTCTCTACATGGCTATGTAGATTCAGATATGGCAGGAGATTTGGATGGCAGGAGGAGCACTACAGGTTATGTTTTTACTGTAGGTGGAACGGCAGTTAGTTGGATTTCTAAGTTACAGAAGGTTGTAGCCTTGTCAACTACAGAAGCAGAATACATTGCAGCTACAGAAGCTAGCAAGGAAATGATATGGATGACACGGTTCATGGAAGAGCTTGGAAGGGAGCACGGGAGTTGCAGATTGCATAGTGACAGTCAAAGCGCAATCCATTTGGCAAAGAACTCAGCTTTTCATTCTAGAACCAAGCACATACAGCTAAGGTACCACTTCATACGGCAGGTATTGGAAGATGGTGAGTTGAAGCTGGAGAAGATCCATACAGACATGAATCCTGCTGATATGCTAACAAAGCCGGTTACTAAGGAGAAGTTGAATCTTCATTCAACTTCTATTGGTCTTCATGATTGAGTTGAAGATGGAGGAGCTAGAAGATATTGCTGTACAGGTACTGGTGCAGCTGGTTTATCTCCAAGTGGGAGATTGTTAGGGTGTGGAGCTAAAAGCTTCACCAAGGAGCATACAAAGCAGTTTCGGGTCTACACAGACACCGGCGTCGGTCAGGAGCGACCGACGTCGGTCAGTTGCAGTTACAGAGGCGCCGACGTCGGCATCAGGGTCGGCCGGCGACGGTCACAGGCGAACAGACAGGAACCGACGTCGGTTACCTGCATGTCCAGAAAGCAATTTCCGAGGACAGAAGCGAGTGTTTGCATGATGAGTTTGAGTTGTGAACTCAAACTCGCGTCTCTATTACTAGCTACGTTATTTTTAGAGCCCTTGTTGGAGAGGCTAACTGTTTGTTGTAAAGGCATGCTTAAGTTTCCTAATTTCTATATGTAGGAAAGATCTTCTTAGCTATTATGTGTAAGAGAGTTGAACTGTATGAGTAGAACATTGTAAATGTTTGAAGGACAGTATTGAGTTGCATCAATCCAGGTTGTTGGATTTGATTGTACTTGAGAGAGAGCTCTTGAGGAATAGAGATCTAGTGAGAGATCTTGTGTGCATCTGAGAGAGGTGTGGAAGAACGAAGTTTCTTCAAATTGTATTCCTATTGTAAAGAGTTTCAATACAAGTTTTCAGGGTGTTTTCTTGTATATCTTGTTCTGTGCTATTTATCATTTCAGTTACTTATCTATCTGATTATTTCCGCGTTTATTTCTTTCAAAAGTGTAATCCATTGTTGGTTGATCCCCAACAGCAATACCCAAATTTAGTAGTGTGTGTGAAGAACTAGGTCTCTAAAGTCTCAATAGCCACCAATTTTTATTACAACCACCACCAAATAGGAAATGAGGTTGAGATCTAGAATGAATACCAGTTCAAGACCACTAATACAAGAAATCAAGTGGTCTATGATTTAATAATCAAGAACCAACTAGACACCACAAAATTCTTCTAACTCTTTGAGTTACCATATTTTGGTAAACCTATGAAGGTAGTATAGTTCCTCATCTCATGCATCCATGAGGACTATATCTACTTTGTTGGGTGCAACATGAAGATGACCCCCAAGATAATTATCAAAGTCATGAGACTAAAATGTTTGGGGTTGAGTGTGATCAATGACTTGGCCAATATGAAGGAGATACAAAAGACCATCATGGTGTTAATGTATCAAAAATAGGAACATGTGATGCACATTAATAACTAGCAAGATCTTTCCCTCTAAGTCATGATGTGGATCATTTTTACCAAGATCATAAAGACTGATTGTTGGAAGGAGGTGGATATGGCACACCTTTATATTTCTCACCAAGTCTCATAGGGACTAAAGTACAATTGGGCCCTATACCTTGTCCAAGAAATAACTGAAGATATAAAGAGGGCCCATCAAATGCCGAAGTATAGGTTCCCTTAGGGATTAATCCTCCTTTTGATGGTCTTTGATGAGATTAGAGTACCAAATTATAGTTCAGGTGCATTGAAGTTAGTGTAGCCTCCCATTCACAAGTCCCCTATTGAGTGCTACAAGGAATTTACTTACCCCCAACATATCACCCCTTCATACAAGATAAAGATGAGGTATCAGTTTGATGGGATGAAGGTAACATTTAGAAATGAGTGGTGCAGCTTAAAGGACTTAACCCCCATGGTTGCAGATCAAACATAGTTTGTTTTAAAGTAACATTTATCCCTCATGTGAATCTATATGAATCCATCCAAAGAGCTTTTAGCATGGATCAATCTACCTTATGCCTTCTCTATGCATTACTTCATCGACTCTTTTAACTAGATATATGATGTGTAACCTATCATTTTGTAGGCAAAATGGATTGACATGGAGCTTCACATCCTCCAAAAACTTTATGCATATCCATGCAAGAAGGCCTATGTGGAGAGGTTGGAGATGGAATTGACCAACATACAAGTCAAATAGACCTTGATTGGGTAATAAACTCATAGGTTGTTCTACATGCTTCACCCCCATAATAACCCACAAGGTGGAGACCCCAAGGAAAGACTTTCCCAAGCATTGTAGCTAAAGAAGAAGCGACCAAATGTGGGTACAAGTTTAAGTGGGTATTAGGCCCCATAAAATAAGCAAATAATGACAGAGGCATAACCCTCTAGACCTATTTATTCCCATCCCTCCACACCTCTTCCACATACCCCTCACCCCTTACCTTTACCACGTCATCCATCTCCATCCCCTCCTCAAACTTCTCCATCCCCTTCTCACTCTACACCTCTAGGAACATTAGACTTAGAATGAACCAGTCAAAGATGAACAAGTCATGGAGAAATCAAGAACATTAGACCTAGAATGAAATTATAAGACTAGGGGAGTGCATGGGAAGTGTGATTAGTTAGAGGATTGATTCATATCAGACACTTAGACATTATTGATCAGAGGTTTTGCACCAGCCTGTAAGGAATATAATACATGGCCACTAATATATAGCATAAAGTAAGGATCTAGGGGTACAAGGACCCAAGTATTTAAGAAGAACTTATTATAAGTGCTACAATTCTCAGTCTATTGAAATTTTGTATGCCATTTACTCAAAACATTAATGATTGTAACACTTGGTCAGGGAAAAACAAGTATAAATACCTCCATTTAAATATTTTGTAATGATGATATTTTGAATAATAGAGGATGAATCTTTACCATTTGGTTCATTAAGCATCTAATATGAGATATATGAGTTTACCAATTTATGTCTTGAATAATGGAATATACTAAGTGTTGGACTTGTATATGAGTTAGTTCTTAGTCTCTTGTTATTGGAATCTTTTTCTTTTCTAAGTCACTAGTGCTAGATAATAATGATGATCTGTGTAATAATAATAATAATAATAATTGAATCTAGAACTAGAAGGATCATAGTATTATATTTGTGTTGTTAAATAATCCTTGTTTGAAAATGCATAAAAAAGGTATGAACAAACATATATTATTGTGTTATAAAACCCTTAAGAATTGGTCTTTCATTGCGCACTTCAAGTGAGTGTATGAGACTTAAATCTCGCATGATAGGGCCAACACACTAGTCTGTTGGGATAAATTTTAGTGTCAGTTCTAAAAAATAACTAAAATAACCCAAAACCTACTCATTAGGTTTATGAAAAATAGTTAAGCCTTCCTCCCACATGTCATGTATGCTTCAATTTTGATCTTTAATAGGGGCTAGGTCACCCATGATAGCTTGATGCGTGGCTTGTAGTGTAAGGCATAAATCCATCTGAGGGGATGAATATGACAATCTTACAATCATGTTACTCTTAAATAGACACCAAAAAATTGTATCTAGATGGAATTATTGTGGACATACCATATTTTATCCTAAGTGTGTAAAGTGCCATAAAATACATGAACCTAGAGGTACACAGGTTAAAAGTTTCATATGTTTACCACATTGTCTTTCAAGCTTCTAGGTGAGGCTCTAGAGCTCGAATGCTACTATAAATGATAGCTACATGTATACAATTATCATGATGAAAGTAATGCTACAAATCAAAATGAAAGTGATCCCAAGTAAGCAAATGCTCTCGATGAGTTCACCACCACCGAACAACTATGCCATTAAAAATATGAATAATTGATCATACTTGATCAATGTCAAAGTCATCAAAGGCTTCCAATTACTATATAAATTCATAGACTTCTATTTGACCATAGAACCTTAGAGCTTCATCAAGTTTTGAGGGTGACACAATCATGATTTGTCTATGAAGCAAATGAACAAATTTATGGTATTTGTGATACTTCCATCGAGTATTATCATGACTACCTATAGCACCACATATTCTCCTAGTAATATCATAGTCACCTTGATCCTAGTAGTCACATACATTACTAGTGGTGTCAGATAGAGATTGTTCATTTTTCCATCATAAGATTCCATTCGAGGTGGGGTCATAACATTCATTACCTTGAGATATGACATTATAAATGTGGTTGATGTCCTCATCAACATTGACTAGTTAAACATAAGGAGGCCCATGAGCATGGTCTAATGGAATGACCACACATTGCTCATCATTTACAAAGCTAATGTATCACTTCTTAAAGTAAAAACCAACACTATTGGCATAACACCATGGATGATCTAATAGAGCTGGTAAGTCATCAGCATCAACCAACTCCATGACTTAAAAATCAGCTCTAAAAGTGATATTGGGGATATCCATGGTGGCATCTATTTTAATTAAATTTTTTCTTTTTCTTTATTTACAGAAGAGAGGTAAAATTGAAAGAGGGGTAGAGGTTAGTAAAACTTGGATATAATGTGCGATCCATAATCCAGATGACTATAGATACTCTTCTTTGGCTTGGGAATAATGACCTCAATAAGAGAGAACTAGAAAAAGGGTTGGTTAGTTAGATAGGTTAGGTGGATTGCCTAGCAAGATAGATCTAAGAAGCGCGAGATATCTAGGAGGCTATCAACCCACGTTTTGATACAAATTAATATTGAAAAGAAAGGTTTCATAACATAAAATTACTAGATCTAAATAAATAAGTACTTTTAAAATGAATGTTAGTGTTTTAACAAAATAACATTTAAGTGAATGCTAAATCATTAAAGAAAATTTCAAGTTAGGTCAAGTTATTATTTTTGGACTATGAGGTGATAGGGGTTAAGAAAATAAGGTTTTGGTTGAGGTTGGTGGTTGGTTGATAGGTTGTTGGTTTTGGTTAGAAAAGCTCACACAGTGATCATCAGTGGTCAGGATGACCATCGATGGTTAAGGTGACTATCAATGGTTGAGGTGACCATCAGTGGTTGAGGTGACCATCAGTGGTTAAAGTTACCATCGATGGTTACCATTGACAAGTCTAGTTCAAGTTAACGGTTGGTTTGCAGGTTCGAGGTTTGAGGGTATTTCACATTAGGTTGTTTGGGTTTAGTTAATGGGTCAAGAGGTAAGAGGTAGTGGGTTAGAAGTGATCTAGTTTAGGTACATGTATCAAAATGAAATGAAGTAAATGAATACATAAAAAAAAATAGCTTTAATTATTGAAGTTGATTAAAGATGTTGATGAAGCTTGGAGGAATTTTGGCAAAGCAACGGTGCCTGTGGTTATAAAGTAATTTTGGTAGAGTGTTAGGATTCTTTTCTACTAGCTGGTTGGCTAAAAGGAAGATATGTAAAATAAAATATTGATGAATAAGTCTAAGTTCATTTATTGTCCATCCATCTTCACCTCCTATTTCCCTCCTTTTATAGGCAAAGAAAGATGGAGGTAGAAGGTTCCATAAAAAGTTTTGGTTGATGATTTTGTGGCTTATGATGTATTAGAAAATGGAAAAGGTGGACATATAGATAATATTGTGATGTTTTAGCTTTCACACCATGATTTATCTTTGTTTAGATGGGGAAGACCTGACCATCAATGGTCAAGGTGACCATTGATGGTTACCAAAGGTGACCATCAGTAGTCAAGGTGACTGTTGATGGTTATCGATAGTTGATAGGGTTGAATGTGAAGGGTGAAATTGGGTTAAAAATGCTAGGTTGGGTTAAGGTTCAAAGGTGAATGGTCAAAGGTTGGGTAGTGGTCTGATCTAGGGGTATTTTGATGTCTATAACTATTATGTGTAGTTTTATAGTGTCTACATTTTTACCTTTTTTATTATGTAAATTTGAGTCAACAAGCTACAAAATAAAGAAAGATTGATGGGTCAAATTTTTGGCTACTCTAAGTATGGGAGGACATGTTCCCCCTCAAAATAGCAGTTGATGAGGTAAAACCAAATTGGGTGTAGGTTTGATAAATGATTTATGATGAGTCATGAGGTTGGTGACAAAAGGTTGGGAAATTGAGGTGCAAACATGCACATAAAATATGACTAAGTATGATAGCTAATATTGTATAAAGACTAAGGTTTCTAATATTGGTAAAAATAAAGTTGGTTCTAGAAGGATATGTGACAAGTGGATTACATGACCTCATGTAGGCATGGAAGCTAAGAACACTCATAAATATAAGTCTCCTAGGCAAGGTTGGTGTTTTCATCAGTATCTGAGGTAGGAAGTGCTCCCAAGAAAACATATATGGTTTGGTGTGCACTAGGTAGTGCAAATTTAAATGTTTAACATGGCAAGGTTGGTTGATACAGTTAAAAGGACCAAGGCAAGGTTGGTTGAGATAGTTTAAGCCAAAATGGCCAATGTCAAGGAAGATGTGGTTGGGTGGTTGGAGAGGGTGTTTTCTAATGGTTCATGGTTAGGTGGATAAGGTGATCTCCAAATAGGTTCACTAATTAGTTAGTTTGATGGGTTGGTTTCAATAACTCAAAAGACATGTCTTCCTAAGTGGTCATGAAAGTATAAAGAAGAGGCTAAACACTCTGATTGACAAAAATCATGATGGTAAGATGAGTGGGATTATGAACTTAAAACCTCAGTCATGATTTTGATTTTTAGTTAGTTTGATGGTTATATAAAGGTATGTTGATTACATGGTGTCAAGTAAGCTCAAAAATCCATTAATTTATGGAGGATAAAAGGGGAGATGGATGATGGGTAGGGGGTTATAGGTAGGGTAACCTTATTATGGGGATGGATTTCCCTTTCTATAGGTGACCTAAGAACCATGATAGATAAGTTCATGTTGTATGCTAAATGTAGACTAATTGATGTGATAAGTCTACTAATGCTAAATATGAAAGCTGATTACAACTTTCTTGGCACTGATTGGTGTTTGATTCTGATATAGGGTCTATTATTACTTAGTTTGATATGTTTGGGAAGTTGATCAATGAAGGAAGCTTCAAATGATTACTTTTGACAAAAAATGACTTATCCATCCTTCAAGGGAGTGGTCTAAGTTTGGGTTTATTTATTTTGGTAGTTGTCCTTCAAGGGAGAAGTCTACCTTAAGTTCATGTAATTTTGATTATTTTGGGGTAGTTGTTGTCAGGAATCTAGAACAACAAACATGCTCTGATACCACTCATTAGGATCTTGCTCCTCAGAAAGAGCACAGTATGATTACCAAATATAAGCAATTGAATATGCGGAAATAACCAGAAACACAAGTAACTAGAATTCACCAATAGCACAGAATATGAGAGACAATACACTATCTTGTATTAACACTATACAGAAAAGAATACATCAAAGAGCCGCCACACTCTTTCACCTTACAGAGATTCGCCACACCTCAAGTGTACAGTAATTCTTCTCACACACACTCTCCTACACAAAAATGGTCCCAACAACCAACTCACACACAGAATTGGTGTTCACCTCACCAACCAGTCAGTAATAACCCTGCCGGTACACCAAGCACTCTATAGCACTTCAAGCTGATCTCTCATGAACCTGCAACCTGCAATTCAAAGACCAAACTTACATGTAGATCCCCAATGAGCTTGCAACAACCTGTAACTCATAGATCTTACAACTAGAAGGAACTCTTCCTTTCTATCTCATGCCTTAAACAATACATGCCAATGGGTCTATAAATAGATCCCTAACTCAAACACTAACTTAGACTCTTAATTTAGACAATTATCCTCGCAGCCCAAGACTCTGGCTGGTCTTAACATGCAAACTCATCGTTCACTTAACTAACTGTCTGTGAAACGAACACTTCGGGAACACACAGGCGATCGACGCCGGTCCCTGCTAGTCTGGTTCTGCCGACGTCGGCCGACTTCCTGCCGTCGCCGGTGGCCTTCTGCACTGGACTCTGCCGACGTCAGTCCTGCTGCCGATGCCAGTTCCTGTAGAACTCAGCAACCATCTGTTCCTTAGTTTACAAAGGTTGAAGCTTTTAGCTCCACAACCTAACAATCTCCCACTTGGAGATAAACAGCTGCAACCTGTACCTGTACTTGTACACCATCTAGTTTGTTTACTTGGCTTTGTATCCCTCCTCAAGATCACTCTTGAAGACCAACCACCACAAAATCCGTGGTGCGAAATCTGTCATCCAAATTACCTGTCACATCCGCATCTACAACCATGTAGATAAAGAACTTGACCCTGCATAGCATGTGCACCTACTGCTGGTCCCACTGAACTGCCCTTCAGTATTACTCTCTCGGATTGACTCCAAACTTGTGACAACTCCCACTGCTTGGGAAAACTCAGGTTTAGTACATACCATGCACTCAACCTCATTATGTGAATCAAGACACCTGTTCTATGAACTGTCTAACCATCGGCGTGCTAACCGGCTTCACACAATCATCCTGAAACAAAGTCAACAAGACCTCCATGTCTCTAGAACACACTCATGCCAAAGAATCTTGCTGCTCCCAGATTCTCCATGACAAACACCTAAACTAGCTTTACCTTTAGTTCAGCAATACCTGTATATGTAACCCTGCAACAAGCACATCATACAGAAAATAGGATAATGTAGCTAATATTATCCAGCCTGGTAAAGAGAAACACAATGATCAAACCTCCATTGCCCTGCAGCTAATACAAGATCATATACCATGATCTTCCATCTCACGTATCCATTTCCGCTCTTCTTCATCCTCAACATCCATTCGTCTCTCAGTGCTTACTTCCAGCTGGGAACTCTACCCAAAACCCTTGTTTGGTTCTCCTCCAAGGAATCACATCCTCATTCATGCCAAGCTCCCACTATTTCCTGGATCTACCTGTTCTGCTTCTTCAATAACTTCCTGGTCCTATGCCATAAGTGAGCAACAAGTAGTGTAAAGAAGGGAAATGATGAATTTAAGAACTTACTTACACCTTCAGTCCTCCATATGGGTGCTTGAGACTCCATGACAACTAGCTGTCCACCCAAAATTTGTCTCAGTAACCGATGCCGGTCACATCTCAGTCTACAGCCGACCGATGTCGGTTCCCTGCGACTGCCTTCCTACCGACGTCAGTTTCCCCTGGCTGACGCCGGTCTCTGTCTACCCCGAGTCACCGACGTCGGGCTTCACATAGCCGACGTCGGTCCCTGTCTGGACACCGACGCTGGTTTTCTTGCCGACGTCGATCTCTGTGTTTTTCTTGTGAGACCTGACTTTTCTTGTGAGCTCTTTTTGGATCAAAACCTTGTCCAAATCACCCTTGCTCTGCTCAGAATTCCTCTGCACCTTATGCTGAACTCTGTCCGTCACTTTCTCCTTGAAAACCAAGGCTTTCCCGTTCTTGTCACTAACATCAGATTCCTCAAGAAACCTTACCTTCTTCTTCTGCATACAGAAACCACGATCCATGCCTTCCAAATCTGAAAGCATATTCTTTGACTCAAGAACAAGCATCTCCTTCTTATCTATGTGACCAAGCCTATCAAGCCACATCTCTGAATCTACAGCTGAAGTAGATAACCCAGAAAGAGAATCAGTAAAACAAGTAGATAGATAAAGCGTACCTACTTTCTTACTTCTAGCTATAACAAGTGTACCCTTGGTAACCTTCCAAGAGTCCGCTGTGAGAGTTACTGTGCAACCCTCTTCACCCAAACTTCTAACAGAAATCAGATTCCACTTCAGAACTGGGACATGCATGACCTCCTTTAACACCCATGTGTCACCTGTCTGCAATTTCAGCTTCACTTTGCCTTTGCCAACAATCTGACAAGACTTACCATCCCCTACACAAATTTCTCCAAAGTCTCCCTGGACATACTCATGAAAAAATTCCCTATGTGGGGATGCATGAAAAGAGGCACCAGAATCTAATACCCAAGATTCTACTTTATCCAAAGAACATACCAGAGCATCCTGTGCAACGTAACCCGCAACATCTGCTTCTTCTCCATGTTCTTCATGATGATCTTCACCCGATCTGCAATCTCTCTTTAAGTGCCCTTGCTTTCCACATTTCCAGCAGGTTATTCTGCCATACCTGGACTTGGATCTTTTGCCTATCTTCGACCTTGATCTCCCACGCTCTGTATTCTCTCTTGGCCTTCCTCTTCCTTCAACACTCAAAGCATCTCCAGATGATTCCCCTGTGCTTTTCCTGCGTATCTCTTCATTCAAGATCACACTCACAACATCATCCACTTTTAAGACTTTTGAAAGAGACACAGTATTAAAAACTGCCATTACCAAACCTTCCCAACTTTCAGGTAATGAACACAAGATTAAGAGAGCTCTAAGTTCATCATCAAATACAATATTAACTGAACTTAACTGGTTTACCAAACCATGGAAATCACTAAGATGGCTATGAACAGATCCACCTTCCAACATTTGCAAATTAAATAAACGCTTCATAAGAAATACCTTGTTTGAAGCCGAGGGTTTTTCATACAAATTTGCCAAAGATTTCATCAACTCCACCGTTGTCTTACACTGTGATAAGCTGGAAATCACAGATGAATCAAGACTCAATCTAACAGATCCCAGAGCCTTTCGATCAAGAACCTCCCATTCTTCATCTTTCATATCCAAGGGTTTGCTAGCAACCCCACCCAACGGTAAGTATAAATCTTTCTGATACAGATAGTCCTCAATCTGCATCCTCCATAATTGGTAGTTCTTGCCATTAAACTTTTCCATTCGTAGTTGACTGTTTTCTGCCATTGCTCAACTCCAACTCAAACAGAAACCCTGTGAGTAACCTGTAATCAAAACACACTACCCAGATCTACACCAATCTGTTAGTATCCCAACCAAAAGCTCTGATACCACTTGTCAGGAATCTAGAACAACAAACATGCTCTGATACCACTCATTAGGATCTTGCTCCTCAGAAAGAGCACAGTATGATTACCAAATATAAGCAATTGAATATGCAGAAATAACCAGAAACACAAGTAACTAGAATTCACCAATAGCACAGAATATGAGAGACAATACACTATCTTGTATTAACACTATACAGAAAAGAATACATCAAAGAGCCGCCACACTCTTTCACCTTACAGAGATTCGCCACACCTCAAGTGTACAGTAATTCTTCTCACACACACTCTCCTACACAAAAACGGTCCCAACAACCAACTCACACACAGAATTGGTGTTCACCTCACCAACCAGTCAGTAATAACCTTGCCGGTACACCAAGCACTCTATAGCACTTCAAGCTGATCTCTCATGAACCTGCAACCTGTAATTCAAAGACCAAACTTACATGTAGATCCCCAATGAGCTTGCAACAACCTGCAACTCATAGATCTTACAACTAGAAGGAACTCTTTCTTTCTATCTCATGCCTTAAACAATACATGCCAATGGGTCTATAAATAGATCCCTAACTCAAACACTAACTTAGACTCTTAATTTAGACAATTATCCTTGCAGCCCAAGACTCTGGCTGGTCTTAACATGCAAACTCATCATTCACTTAACTAACTGTCCGTGAAATGAACACTTCGGGAACACACAGGCGACCGACGCCGGTCCCTGCTAGTCTGGTTCTGCCGACGTCGGCCGACTTCCTGCCGTCGCTGGTGGCCTTCTACACTGGACTCTGCCGACGCCGGTTCCTGTAGAACTCAGCAACCATCTGTTCCTCAGTTTGCAAAGGTTGAAGCTTTTAGCTCCACAACCTAACAGTTGCCCTTCAAGGGAGTAGTCTACATGCTAGAGATGTTAACCCAAGTGATAATTTAGTATTTCACATTGTTTATGTGTTGGTTTAGACATGGATTATCTATATAGGCCTAAGGTTTTCCTTTATGGAGCTAAAACCATAGCACACAGAGGTTTATGATGGGTAAAAGAGGTGGTTCAAGTGACAACAACCATGGGAATCCATCCTAAAAATGTTAGAAAGTACCATGAATATCATGCCATGGATAGAGATGTGGTATCCATGCTTAAGATTAGGCTAAGTTTATGATGGATAATCACATGATCCTATTTTAATCAGTTGTCCTTAAAGATAAGGAGATAAAGGTGATTGAAAATAAGGGATGAGATTAAGTTAGACACAAGATGACAAGGAACTTGGTTTAACGAAAGAATAGGTGCACAAATGCAAAAAAAATTGAGGAGGTTGAGGTTCTAATATTCCCCAGATCCATGTTTGTGTAAATGGTTGATGTCAATTAGGAGAGTAGATATCCCCCAATTAATTTTTAACACTTGATTAGACGTGAAAAATATTTGGATTGGTAAAAAGGTGAAGTTGGTTAAGTGGTAGTCTAGTGGAGAAGGGTAATCTCTAATGGTTTGTTGGGAGGTGGAGAAGGGTAATATCCAATGGTTGGGGGAGAAGCTGACTCCCAAATAGGTTGGGTGGTGTTTAAATGGGTTGCCCCAATTTGGTATACCACTTGGTTTAGGTTAGGTCGATGGAGAAGGTGTCTTTGAAGGTTGGGGAGAAGGTGACTCCCAAATAGGTTGGTGGATCACAAAAAAAACATGAAAAGGTGACTCAAAATGGATAAGGTTAAAGTCATTTGGTTGGTTGGTTGGTTGGTTGATGGAGAAGGGTAATCTCCAATAGTTGAGGGAGAAGATGACTCTCAAATAGGTTGGTGGTCACAAAAAATGCAAAAAATGTGGCCTAAAATGACTAAAGTTAAAGTCATTTGGTTGGTTGGTTGGTTGATAGAGAAGGGTAATCTCCAATGGTTCATGGTTGGTTGGTTGATAGGTTTGGTTAATAGGTTGAGGCAAGAATGTCAAGGATTAGTTTGGTTAATTGTTAAGGTATGGTTTGGGTTGATAAATGGTTAAAACCTTATGGAGGGAAAGTTCCTCTAGTTTGCTCTTTCCATGGATGGTCAAAGATATAAAAATGATCCCAAGGTGAGGTATTGGTTAATAAGAGGGTTTAAGAGGGTTGAAAATTACTTCATTTGTCTTCCAAAGGGTTGTTAGTTGTTAGTGGTTAGTAGGTCAAGTTTGTAGGTGGTGGTTTAGGTGGCATTTCCTCTATTGCTCCAAGGCTAAGAAAATGTTATTTGGTTTAATTTTGGTAGGTTAGGGTAGGTTTGATAACACTATCCATAAATAAAGGTAGGTCAGACAAGATTTTTTTATTGTCCCAGGAAGGGAACTTGGGTGAGGTAAGGGTAGGTTGGAAAGGTTTGTTATATTTGATGAGTTGGTTTTGGTTTGGGTTGATAGTTTTTAAGGTTGAGTTGATGTTGGGTAAATTTGGGTTGATGACAGGTAAAGTTAGGTTAATGGTAGGTGAGGTAGGATTAATGGTTGTTAAGGTTGGGTTGATGGTTGGTAAGGTTGGGTTGATGGTAGGTTCCACAAAATTGGTGAGTAGAAGAGGTAGGTTGGTTGGTTCCACATGGGTAAGTAGAAGAGGTAGGTTGGTTTTTTCCACATGGATAAGTGAGAGAGGTTGGTTGGTTGGTTCCACATGGGTAAGTATAAGAGGTTGGTTGGTTGGTTCCACATGGGTAAGTGGAAGAGGTTGGTTGGTTGGTTTTACATGGGTAAGTGGAAGAGGTTGGTTGGTTGGTTTCACATGGGTAAGTGGAAGAGGTTGGTTGGTTCCACATGGGTAAGTGGAAGAGGTTGGTTGGTTAGAAGAGGGCATGCTAAAATGTTTTACCCAAATTTTTGCTTTTTATCTATTTATAGAAGAAAGGTAAAACTAAAAGAGGGGTAGAGGTTAGTAGAACCTGGATATGGTGTGCACTCTATAATTCAGATGATTTTAGATACTCTTCTTTGGCTTGGGAATAATGGATTTCAATAAGAGATAACTAGAAAAAGGGTTGGTTAATTTCCTAGAAAACTAGATCCAAGAAGTGAGAGCTATCTAGGAGGCTTTCAATCCACCTTTTGATATAAGTTAATGTTGAAAACAAAGGTTGCATAACATAAACTACTAGATATAAAGAGATAAATACTTTTAAAATGAATGTTAGTGTTATAACAAATAACATTTAGGTGAATGATAAATCATTAAAGAAATGCTCATGTCAGGTCAGGTTATTGTTTCTAGTATGTGAGGTGATAGGGGCCAAGAAAATTGAGTTTTAGTTAAGGTTAGTGGTTGGTTTATAGGTTGCTATTTTTTGGTCAAAAAAGCTCACACATTGACCATCAATAGTTCGGGTGACCATCAATGGTTAAGGTGACCATTGACGGTTGAGGTGACCATCGATAGTTAAGGTGACCATCGATGGTTACCATTGACAAGTTTGGTTCAAGTTGAAGGTTGGTTTATAGATTAGAGGTCTGAGGGTATTGCACATTAGGTTGTTGGGGTTTAGTTAATGGGTTGAGAGGTTAGAGGTATAATGTTAGAAGTGGTTTGGTTTAGGTGGAGGTATCAAAATGAAACAAAGTAAATGAATACATGAAAACAAATACTTAGCTTTAGTTATTGAAGTTGGTTGAAGATGTTGATGAAGCTTGGAAGAATTTTGGTAGAGTAACGGTGCCTGTGGTTGTAAAGTAATTTTGGTAGAGTGTTAGGTCTCTTTTCTAATGGTTTTTTGGCTAGAATAAAGACCTACAAAATAAAATTTTGATGAATTTTAAGATCCTTGGTTTTACATCCATCTTCACCTCCTGCTCCCCTCCTTGTATAGGCAAAGAGAGATGGAGGTAGAAGGTTCCATAGGAGGTTTTGGTTGATGATTTTAAGGTTTATGATGTGTTATAAAATAGAGAAGGTGGACATATATATGATATTGTGCCATTTTATCTTGCACATCATGAGTTATCTTTATTTAGATGGGGAAGACCTGACTGTCAGTAGTCAAGGTGACCATCAGTGGTCAGGGTAACCATTGATGGTTATTGAAGGTAATCGTTGATGGTCAAGGTTAGGTTGGGTTGAGGGTCAAAGGTAAATGGTTAGAGGTTGGGTATTGGTCTAATCTAGGGGTGTTTTGATGTCTAAAACTATTGTGTGTAGTTTTATAGTGTTTATAGCATCTTTAAGTACATTGTTGGGAAAAACACGAGTCTCATTGGCCATAAATAACACATGGAGTGAAGGTTGAAAATTCTAGTTGGCCATATTATGCTAGGCATCCTTCATGAAAACATTAACTTCAACACTGATATTAACTAAGATATCCCAGATAACCCATTCATCTATGGTGATATTAACCAATATCTCCTTGTTCCCTTCACTAGATTAGATGAGAGTGTCTTTCTATCATGCATGGTTTAATCGATGAGATTTAGTAGGTCTAGGCATATGATGCCTTAGACATTTAAATAATAATGGTATAATTTCATCATCTAATATTTGTTTTCACAACTCCTTAAATTCCTTTTGCATTATGTCATGAAGGTCTATGGATTTCTACATATTGACACGTGTAGTAGCATCATAATACTTAAGGAACTAGATCTCTCCCTAAAATTATCTTACCAGGTTCATAGTGTCAAGGATTGCCTCTTTCTATTGATGAGCATCAGGATAATGAGTAGCATGAGGCTCCTCATGATAAACTTTCTCAATAGGTAGATTGGACATAGACTAAGACTGACCACCACTTCATGTTGTAATATTAAATTTAGGAGCCATCAGAGTGATAGGACATAGTCTCCATTGTGGTTTTTCAATATGTATCATGTCATCACTCTTCTCATTTCTTTCCTTCATAATATAAGTGTACAAGTTAGGGCACTTGTCCAGATAGTGCTCATTTTTACAAAAGTCACATGTAGGATAGATCAAGCAATCACACTCGTAGTGCTAAGGGGAACTACATTTATAATAAGTTCATAGTGTAAAGCATCCACCTATACATCCTACACCTCAATCTCATCCATAATAACCACCTCCATTCTTTTGGTTATTTACAACATAGGTCTAATTTGTACCACACACACTCTTCATGAATTTCTCTAATGAGATGGAAATCATTGGTATTATGAGTATATACATCACATATCTTATAATAAGCTGATACCTTTGATCGAGTGACACATTATAGTAGAGGACAATGTTAGACATCATGATCTTCATGGAATATCTCACAAGATTGCTTTAACATAGCTAGAATATTCTTAAGGGGATAATTATTTCAGTTATGGCCTTTGGATTCATAGTCTACACACCATAAGCCACTATAGGTGTCATGAGAATTATATGTAGTATTTTTTTATAGTTGAGATGCCATTACAACAATTTGAGCCTCCATGAAGGGACCTATCCCTATGCAATACTACCAATATCTTTGGCATGAAGAGTAGCTTCCAAGGCCTTGCATGGGTTGGTAAAAGTTTTCTGAGACAAGGTACATCTAAAGGGGAACAAAAAAACTCCCATAAACCTTTGGGGTTATTGAGTAGAATTTATCTCAAATGAGAGTTTAGATAGAAGTGTCTTGAAATGTGCATCATACTCATGCACAATCTCATTGAATTCTTAATTGATATTCTTCAGGGTAGCTATACTCTATTGCTCAAAATTTGAGATGTCAAATACCTAGAGGAATATTTCCTTGAGATGATTATAAACTACTATAGGTTATTGAGGATCATACTTTTGGTATCAATTATGTGCACGGTCTAGAAAGATGGTTACAAATTGCATGGATTTCCATTTAGAAGATGTTATGTCACATGATCACCAGATAATATCACACTTGTGAACATGCTCTAGGACATTATCACACTTTGATACTCTATCAAGTGGAACATCATCTCATAGTATATGGTGGGTAGTTAGGGTGCTTACAATGGTGGCTACTAAGAAACACTTCTATTTCATCCTTTTCCTTGGGGGGGAAGTCCACCACTACCACCTATGCCTCCTCTAAGTCCTTCAATAGAACTACAATTGAATCTACCTCACATTCCTCATATAAAAATATAACAACCCAAGACATCGGGCATTAAGGCAGGTTCAGTAACTACATTCAGGCCAATAATTTACCCATTAGTTATGTTGGGTCTACCAGGCATTCCAAGTTGGGCCACAGATTTACTTTACAAAGGAAAATAAATAGCCAATAAACTATTATCTAAAACTTGTTCTATTAAATTTTCTCTCATAGGTTCAATTTATTACTCTACACTACCTATATCATAGTTACATACAAATATATCATCTAACTCAAAAGTACAAGCTTACATTGTGGGTAGGGAACTGGGCCTGTTAAACTCAGGTTCTTAAGTCACCACATCTTGGATTTCTTCTCTCACATAAATTTGATTTGGCATCAGGTGTTTTCCTATGGTTGGGGAGTCTCCTTATGCTCTTTCACTTCCCTACAGAACCTTATAACACTTCTTAAGTCCTCTCATCAATTTCCTAGATTGCTTCCACTCATAATCCTTCATCAAGCTTCATCATATTTATGCTTCCATAATTCCCACTGACTGGCTACCATATCAAACCAATAATTTTACTTCACAATTACCCTTACATTCCACCACCAACCACACTTCTCATGCAAGAAAGAGGTTAACCTTCCATGGAAAAAATATCAAGTCTGAAATCAATAAAGAGATTCTTCACCTTTAGTGGAAAGTGTGATATATTGACCAAGTGGTTCTCTAAACAAGTGGAATTAAGATTCCTTTGGATAAGAATAGTTTGAAAATATGTACTCCAAGATGTAACTATTCAAAACCCCGCGCCACCAAACATAATAAGCACTTGTCTAAGGCACTCCCAACCATGTTTAGTGTTGATTGACACTCTAGTGTCCAAGTTATCTTCCATCTGTGGTTTCTCGACTGGTCTTGAGCATAGGCCATGATCTAAGCATGTAGATGAATAGGTACCTCCACAAATAATATCTCATACAATGAATTATATATATTTTATTTGACCCACATGCATACATAGATTCTTAGTTTAATAAATGACACTGCATTATTATCCTCAATACATCAATCAATTTTCTCAAGTGAAAGTAATTCAAGCATCTTCCACCATCGTGTAGGAAAGTGTTATGGGTCCCAACAATGGAACCAAAATATTGGGGTTATTTTCTCTACTGAATCATAACTTTCCTTAGATGCATGAAAAAGTGACTAAAAACCCAACATACTGGTGCATTAAAATTTCATGCAAGAATGAGTTCTCACATGCTCACTTGAAGCACATAACAAGTGATCAATTCCTATTGGTTTTTTCATGCAAAGGTGTATTAACATTTAAGGGTGATCAAACACATACACATTACTCATTGATTAACCAAAAAAAGAAATAAATGATAACTGTGGACCTAATTCTAGCTAACTAAATAACAACATATAAGATAACCATCATTATTGTCTCCATAGTCAAAACAATAATATTTAAGTAACACATGTTCCATTCATCATAATGATAATTGATTCAAAGGTTATATAATCATGTGTATATTAAAACTCAATTGTATATCTTTCATTGTTATCCATTTGAGTATAATAACAATAATATCCTCAATCACATCAATAAAAACCTTACAAATTTCTATTCAGGGGCATTTATACTTGGTTTTCCCCAACCAAGTAATTATAATCATAATCACACTCATAGTGACTAGCCAATGATCATCAACACACTTGATTTATGGTGGCCAATTATATTGAGTTCCTAAGTGTATACACATAATATTTTCACACTTTTATTGATTATCAACACTTTGTATCTTGCAATAACCTACCGAGTCTTAATCTCTCTGAGTGCATGCTTTAAGGTGTGCAACAAGAAAGGGGTGGAAATACCATTGGTGCTTCATAAGATTATTTTTGCTTTTTCCACTTTCTATCTACACTCTTGCCTCCCAAAACCTTCAACCCTAAGCTTATTTCTCTCTTTCCTATCTATTCCCTCTATTTGCCATGCTTTATCCTTCATTTCTTACCTTGTATCCCTTTTAACCTGTTCAGTAAGCTAGGTCAACCTGGTCAACCTAGCTTATTATGGGGTTACTTTACCTTTCCTTTTTGCTTTTCATCCCAACTAACCTAACACAAACTTCAGTCATTAGCCCAATAATGTGTTAGGTCGACCTCATTGACCTAGTATAGCTGACATGTCTAGAGGTCTTTAGGGTGAGATACTACTATATATGCAAGGTCATTCCTTAACATTTCATAAGAGAGTTGAATTAAGTGAAGAAGTTTAAATGAACATCTACTTATTGACCATTCTACTTGAGGAATGAAGATTTAGGGTTTGATACTTTATTTTGGAGATCTAATCTTGTTTTTTGGATGCTTAGGTAGGTCATGTAGCCTATATCTGATTTATCTTGGTTATCCTTACAAGCCACAATAATCACTTGCAAAGCACCATTGACTGAGGGAGAGGTTGAGACTCACTAGGTTCATCTTTAAAGGTAAGTATTCCTAAATTTATTTCTCATTTGTAAGAGTAGATAGATAATGCAGTATGTATTCTTCTCTCCCATGTATTAGGATTATATATACTTTGATGTGAGTATATGTCTCATATACATGTTTAGTTTATTTGTTATTTAATTATTTTATTCTAACCCCCAAATTGTGCCAAAAGCTTTGGTGAGCATTAGATTATTTTACTTTTCTTGTTATTAGATTAGTTTACTTTCTTGTTTATTATCATAAGTGAATGTAAAAACCATAAGACTCTTTTAGGGTTGTTGTGTGATCATGTTAGACTGTAGGCTTTGGAACCCTACCAAACATGATGTGTTGTGATAGATGATCCAAGTGATCCCCTAATCAGGTCTAGTGGATCTTCATATTGGTCATGCTCCCACTTAACAAGTGTGTGCCCCAATCGAAAGTGTAGGTGTGATCTATCTTATCCAATCCAAGATTGATTCATGTGCACCATGAAATTATGATTGCATACACTAAGGACATGTGCCTTTTGTACCCATATATTCTCTCTTTAATGCTATATCTTATTCACATAGCACTTATTTTTACCGGGTTGGTGCTATATTCATGCTTTACTTAGTATCTTTCATCCATGAAAATCACTCCCTAACGATCTCTTCCTTCCCACATGCTCCCCAAGTCTTCCCCTAGTGTTTTGAATCCTTCATTCTTGGGTTCTCCATTTATTATGCACATTTATTCTAACTTGGTCCTCTCTTTCCATGGATTCTCATTCCATAATCTTTTGTGTCGTGACTCTTTTGCACTAGTTATTCCAAAAAGGACTTATCCAAAATTAAGGATCTAACACACTACAATTTTTTATGCAAAAGTAATTATCTCTCTCCTTGAACTTTTTATGACTACTAAATTAATACATATATAGAATATATAGAAGCTGTATACTTATTCAAGGAAAAATAGTACACACTATGTATAAATAGTGGTGTTTTTTTAATGATAAACCAAAAAAAAAAAAAAAAAAAACAAGGCAATGACAATACATTGAAATCTCTCTTAACATGCGAGGCCCCTACTCCATATTTTACCAAAAAACATCAATGTATTCAATTCTTTTCATAACTACTCCACTATTAAAGGTAGATAATGAGGAGGTGGTGTTGATGAATAGGTAGAGGAAACAATTAATTAAGTAGGAAATATTATATATTTAAGCTCATGTGAAATATATTTAAGCTCTGTGTAGTATTGATATTTCTCTTTGAGTTTTGAAGAAGGGGAGATATGTTTGTCATCTCTATTAGTGTCAAAATCACCTACAACAAACTCATATGAGAAGAAATATCCATAACACATTGTCATCTATGGGGAAATATTCTACCTCCACCAGTGGGTTGCCATGCATTTTCATTAGAAACCAGCTAGAATTGACAAGAAATGCAATGTTTCAACAAGATTATTTAACCTAAAGTAAGTAAGTACATCAAATCTTAAATTAAAAAAATCATCTCTTGTAGGTCGAGAGAGATCCAATAAAGACACAATCTATCTATGGCTCATTTTACCACTCATTGAAGGAACTCAATTATCGATGGTCCCCTACACATCCCCTAATTGCTACCATTCCTTAAGCTTAAAATTGAAAAGAAAATCCTTGCTACACAAGTAATGTTGTTGGGTTTTGAAATTATATATGGGTGGGTGCACCGAGTCAGGGGTCAATTCCATGGACATCCACCCAAATATTTAGTAATGCATACACATTATATAATGCATATGTATTATTTAATAATGCATACGTGTTATATAATAATGTATACACATTATAGATTGTGTATGTGTTATATAATAATGTGTACACATTATATAATACATATGCATTATTGATTATGTTTTTTTGTGTTAAAAAGGTCCTACAGCCCATATTTTGCAATTTCTTTCTTACCTCTCACAACACATTCCGTGATTTCTCTTTTCCCTATCAAAGGTAAATTACTTACCAAAAGTTCATTGGAAAGCTCAAGGCATCTCAAACTTCATGATGTCATCATGTAAATGAGAAGTCATCAAAATTACACCTATTAACCTTGTATTTTATCATTTTTCTGTATTTTACACTGTTTAATTTATAAATTGTTTGTTTTAAATAGTCTAATCCACTACAGGAGACCATAACCATCCTCCCAACCCTCTAGTTGACCATGATTTTCCTATGGATAACCCTCCAATTGACCCTATTATTCCTCTAGCTAACCCTCCACCTAACCCTCTTAAACTTCTGTCTAACCCTCAACCTAACCCTCCTACAATTCCATTGGTTGTTCTTTTGTGAAACTTTAAATAGAGAAATTATATGTTTACATATGGGAGGCTATGAAAATCAGTTTAGATACAGATTATGAAGTAATCTATGTAAAGCATAAATTTTGGATGTTTTATATTGTTAATGGAGAATGGCATCCCTAATCTAAAGATTGGTTGCTACTTTATTTTATAAAGATATTTTGTATATTATTGTAGGTCTATTTAAAAAATTACATGATTTTGGAATGTTTGTGTTTAATTTAACATAAGTTTAAAATAAAATTACAACTTTTTATAAGTTAATATAAGTCTAAAATTATTTAACATTAATCAAACTTACAATATTTTAAATGTTGTATTTTAATGTGCATGTGATTACTCGTAGATTTGTTTACATATTGGTTTACACTCTCTGAAAATTAGGGTTATTTTAATTCACTCAAATTCTAAAGATTGATATCTGATTAAAAAAAATTTAAGTGACTAGGGGTCGCTTATTATATTAACATACAATATTATTTAATAATTTTCCAATTTTATTATTATGCTTAATTTGAATATATGTAAAATATATTCACATGGTCATAAATAAATGCCACCCTGAGCCATAAGGGTTTTGGGCCATGTCAATTAATAATTATGATGGAGTGGCCTTTGACTTAACTCATGTTATAAATTAAGATGACCAAGATGCTCAGTTGCATTATCACTATAATATATATTTGCATGGCCTCATAAAAAATAACTATTGGAGAGTTGTTAGTGATGTCATGGAGCTGTCCAGGTGAGTGGATAAAGTGTCTTGATAGTCTAAGTGTCAATAAAAAAAAGTGTGTAATGTGCTTTTCCTATTATGCTTGAAGTAGGCTTGGTTGATATTTAGTTTTGGCATGCTTATAGATGATTAGGGATGAGTCTAAAGTATTGAGATTGTGTAAGAGGTCATATAAGAGGTCAAGGATGATTGGAGAGCTTATGGAGGTGCATGATATTTATCTAGTTTTTTATTATGTTCATCTACGCGTAATTAGTTAGAAGATATAAAAATTCAAGTAGGAATATTGATAACATTGTATTTCTCATGTATGAAAGTTATTGGAGCAACTTGTTATACAAATGGATTCCCTTATAAAAGATGATCACATAGTTCAAATTTTAGGTCATGAGATTGAGCGCAAAAAAATTTATAATCATATAAAGTTGGCTTCTTAGATAGATTCACTAAGTTCCTATACTTTTCCAAATTTGTAAAGGCATATCTAATGGTTCATGTTTCATCTCATCATAGATAAATGATTCACAATCAATCTGAGCTCAACTACATTATTTATCTAAGTTCAAGTAGAGCCAAGTAAGTAGTTTAATGATGGCATATATTGTACACATGAAGGTTCTAAGATCAGTTCAATACATGGATGGATTATTCTATGTGAGTAGATCATATGATCCAAGTTTTAGGTTTATAGGTTGTGTATATCGAAAGATATAACTGTGCAAAGTTGGCCTTCCAAGCATATTATAGTGGTTCTCATACTTAGTCAATTTTTTAAAAGGTAAAGATCAAGACTAGATGGAGATATAATGGTTAGCAAGTGATTGTATATTAGAGATAAATGATGCATATTGAGTCAAATGGGTCAAATTTTTCAATGTTTAGTTGGATTAAATATCGAGCTACTTTGAGGAGATCAATAGAGCACATTTATTTTAGGAAGCAACAAGATGATGCCAAGTGTTCAAAGTTTAACGAAAGGAAAAGGTAAAGATTAGGATTCTTATAAGATCTAGCGATGAGTGGGTATTCATACAAATATAGATCAATGGTGTGTATTAAAGGAGATGATTTCAAAGTGTCCAATGATTAACAAGCTAAAGTCCAGGCTTCTCTTGAAGAGATTGACGGAGCACATTAAGGCAAATAATCAAGATGAAGATACAATAATGGGCAATGAAAGGTATACACTGAGATACTTAAAATAAGATATATGGTGTGTGTTTAATATAATATTTGAGGTAATGAGATGAGATCTATGTGTTTGATGTTTAAGTTTGACCTTTGGCATTTAAAATTTGCAAAAGGAAAATCTAGTGCTTAGTATTTTGCCTATAAATTTTGATCCAAGATGAATTTTCTGATGGTATAAAAATAAAAATTAAAGAATAATCCATGGTAAATCTATAATATATGGTTATAAGGTTTGAATTTTTTTACAATCAAAGATATTAAGCTTAAAATTTGACTGTGTGTTTGACTATGGCCTATAAGTGACCCAAAAAGGATGTTTATGCTTGTTTTGATTTTCTTTGGATGTTTCATGATGAATTAGATATTGGAAATTGTTTTATACTACTTGAGGATCATCTGTATGGATTTGGGAGATGTGACTAATTGATATTCAATATTAACAATTTCTTAGAAGTTGAGTGTTTATTCATTCATGGTGATCTTGTATACATGGCTATTGTTTGAGCTTACGCAGAAGAATGTAGTGTTCACTATAATCATTTGAGGATGTCTAAGGGGACATGTGGAGTGGACATATACATTTGGAAGTGGTAATATGTTTTTATTTTTCTCATTGAAGTGCTAAAGAAGTACATAGGTCTCCATGAGACCTATAATGGTTATTAACGCCTAATTGCAAAGAGTTGTTGCTTAAGGGTGACCCATGGATGCTATGGATGACCTATGAGGATGGTATTGAGATATATTGGAATGTAAGAGAATCATTAAGGGTTAATTCAAGTCTAATGGCCAACCAATAATTTTTTATTCATGAAGGCTCTATAAATAGTGAAATCAAAGATGATGATTCTAGACATAAATGAGGCTTGTGTGTGTGGAATAGAGCAAAGGGTTGAGAGGAAAAGGAGAGTAAGTGTGATTAGTGTATGGGTATATGATTAAAGAAAATTATAGATTGTGTGTATGACCTATAGGTCATATTTATAATGTTATAATAGTGTTCTTTCAGGTTGAGGATGAATGAGGAGATATAGGTTAATCCAAAAGGTTGTTTTGGATGCTTTGAGTGTGTGCAAAGGCAAGGTAAAAGTTGTGTGAGTTTGGTGGTTGATTTAAGAGGTAGATTAGAGTGTGGATTGTGTGTATGAGTGTGTAGTGTTAAAAAGAGATAATGTACATTGTATCTCCATCATATTGGTAGGAAATCAATGATCTGGAGATGTTTATATCATAGGAGGGTTAGAAGGACTTGATCATCCTTAGGGGCAGGTGTTCTTTATGAAAGAGGTGTTTCACTAAATGCCTTTGGTTATAAGTACTTGACCAAGGTTTTGGGTTAGAAGAACTTGACCAACAAGTGGTCAAAATGACTTGATCATCCTAGGGGCCGGTGCTCCTTATGAAATAATTGTTTCACTAAATTTTGGTCGCAAAGACTTGACCAGTCTCATGTTTATAATACCTTATAGGACCAGTAGTCCATGTGTTTATAATATTGAGAGGGGGTTTTATTCTCCAAGAGGGTTTTCCACATAGATCTTGTGTTGTGTATGTAATCTTAACTTATATTTCTTGTTCATTGCGATGAATGTTTTGTATGCTTCGTAAATGTATGAGTTGAATCCTTAAGGACTTGAAGGTTTGAAATTAAAATTGGATTATCTTGCTTTACTAATTCACCCCCCCCTCTCAGTTATTGTACCTCTAAAAATTGGTATCATATTAGGTCATTTTGTAAAGGCTTGAAGGTGATCCAAGGTACAATATGGGTAGTCATCAAATGCAAGGAGGTTTTTCTACTAAAAAAGCATTGATGTTCAATGGATCCAATTATGCTTTTTAGAGTGCAAAGATAAGGACCTTCATCATGTCCCTAGGATTTGACACTTGGAAATTTATTGTGGATGGTTATTCTGCATCGAATATTCTCCCATCTAGTGTTTTAGATAAGAAGTTGTTTGAAAATAATTCTAAGGAAATCAATGCTATCACTTGTGGTCTTTCAAAGACTGAATACACAAAGGTAATCTATTGTACATGTGCCAAGGAAATTTTAGATAAATTGAAGACTATTTATGAAGGAGATTCAAAGGTTACATTGGCAAATTTTTAGACTCACTGAAGACAATTTGAAAGTCTCAAGATGAAGGAAGAATATTCTATGGCATCCTTTTTGTAGAGATTTGATGAGATTATGAACATCATCAGAGGTCTTAGAGAGAAGATTGAAGAATATACTATAGTTCAAAAGGTATTTTTGAACTAGGAATTTGACTCAAGAGAGGTGTTAGTATCTTGTTAGTGACAAAATGAAAAATAAATTGACAAAAACACACTAACTAGCATAAAATCTCTAGGCCTAGTTACTAGGAAGAGCTTAGTGAGGGAAAACCATTTGAAAACACAAATAAAAATGGGAAGAAATGAGAAATATGAACACAAAACACCAATTTACCAAATCCTTGATTGCTTCAAAAGGATCCTTCTTTGGCTTGCTCAGATTGTGCTTCAAGAGATCTTATTCAATGGAGTGTGGCTACCTTCATCTCCTCTTAGCACCTTTGGCTTTAGATTGACTTGGTTTAATAATTGGGTATTATAAAATTAATTTTAATGGCTCTTGGAATCAATTTTGCAAATGGGTAAAATCAATCTGAATCATCCATCTTAGGATTGAGATGTGTGGCTAAGGATTAATCCAATTTTGAAATTAAAATTCATAAATAGGCTCATAAATATTTGGGATATAGGAGAAATTAAGAGGCATGGAGGGAATTGAGGAGGCATGGGAGGCAGGAATCCTGATATTTGTGGCATTTATGGTCTAGGGATGTCTTTCCAAGAAATGATGTCACCTGATGATGTAGATATTCAGTATTCATTTCTAAAAACAAGTATTCAAAAAATTTCCATGGAATTATTAATTAGGATCTAATTTGGTTTAATTAGCTCTTAAGCATGATTAAGCACTTTGTGCACAACTTACTCAAATTGATTAGAATGCCTTGTTATTGGTCTAAAATTTGACTGGATTAGAATTGGAGGTCAATGTCAGATGCATTGGATCCATTATCCCATTTAGGATGTTACCAACACCAAATAATAAATACATGTGTCTCATGTAAGATATTTGATAGAAAAGACCAATCCAGGGCACCCAATTGCAAAATTAGCATTTTGAATCAAAATGATTTAATCAAAGTTAGCTAGCCCATAAATTACATTGCCCCATTTAATGATACTCTGGCCAAAATTGACACTTGAATATATAAATTTCAACTCATTTAATTCATTTTAGTGTTTTTAGGACAAATTGTGTACTTTGGTAGAAATTGGTCAAAAGCCTAGTTGGAGGTTATCGGTGGCCAGATTTAGGTGTCTATAATTTGCCCCTATTTGGGAAGGCATTACAAGATATAAGCATAGTAACATCTTCTTAAATAATGAAAAGGTATTGTATGCATATAACTTTAATGATGATGAACTCACTGCATGATGCCCCCTCAAGGGAATGGTTGGCACAAGTAGGTCAACAAATGGTCCCCACAAAAAGAAAGAAGCAAAATGAGGGGACCAAAGAAAGGAAAGATGATGGGGTGAAAACACAATGATATTGAAAAATTAGTCAAAATCATTGAGAATGCAAGTGGGATGATGTATGATGGTTTGCCCAAAGGAGGCTATAAACATTGTACATCAATAGTGGAAACATGGTATGATAACACAATGATTTGCCCAAAGGTGGTTATAATCATTGAGAAGACAGAGCTACCCCAGTTAGGATAGACAAACAAGATAATAACATGCCCCTATATGGGTAGAAAAAATAAAGTGGTGACAACACAATGATATGCCCAAAGGTGGTTATAATCATTGAGAAATTTAGGTGGGACTGTGTGCAATGATTTGTCCATAGGTGGTTATAATCATTGGACCTCAATTATGGCAACATGATTGATTGGATAATGATGAGGGTAACTTAACATAAAGAGAAAATGATGAATTGGAACAACTTGCTAGTAGGGAGATGCTCATTTAAACTAATAAAGGTTGAAATTATTTCATGGTTAATTACTCTATTTTGGATATGATTGGGATTGAATCAGGATGTCAGTGTCGAAAAGATGTCGATGCCTCCATTGCTAAATAGACTTTATGAAGTTGAGGTTTGTTGTAGCATGTGTTAGTAGGAATCATGGTATAACATGATGAGGACCTAGCCAAAATATGCATAAGGACTAACTCCCATAATCTAATACTCAATAAAAAACCATGCAATAATGATAGAAACCATGATGATAATGTAAACATATAAATATGGATGGATTCAAGTATAAGTGTGGGCAAGAAATCACCCAATGAACACACATAGACAAAATCAAGGCAATAGTACTAAAATCAAACAAATAGGTAGGCAAACAAACAAAATAAGTAGAAACAAATTAACAAACAACGTAATAGAAACCACACGAACATTGCCCATAGAAAATAGGTGATAACTTAACAAACGAACAAAATGGGGGAATAAAAGAAAATAAAGGGGGTGGTTGAGCTATCTCCATATTCACTAGGAAAGTGGATGCTGCCTACATAGTTCCATGGATATAATATCCAACAAAAACTTCAATCCAAATGTAGTTCTCCCAAGAAATTGGAAGAAAATGATAACTAGTGAAAACAAACATAATAGACGTGAAAGAAGAATAAGAATGGTCTTGAAAAATAAGGTAAGTGCATGGGAGAAAAAGGCCAAAAAGGATGGGGAAACTAAGAAACAAGTGATTGGTTTGTGACTTAGTAAGGGTTTCCAGAATCCTTAAGGCAAAAAAGTGGTTAGTGTTTTTTTGGTTTTTTCTAACAATTTTATAAATGTTTTTAGAATTTTTAAAGTATCTTAACTCGATCAAGAATGACAAGACAATAAATGGTTCAAGCTTACAAAATAATGAGAGTGTTTAAACTTAGGTTACTTATAAAATTTCGAGATCGTTCAAACTTAGGTTACTTCCAAAATGGAGATAGCGTTCAAACTTAGGTTTCTCACAAAATAATGATAGTGTTTAAACTTAGGTTTCTCACAAAATGGTGAGAGCATGGTAGAAAGGGTGACTGAGCTAACCTCAAAAAGTATCAAGTGCTACCTACATAGTCCCAGAGTAGGACCTCAAGTCATTGTAGTTTCACACTTATGGCAGAGGAACCTAATTAACATAGCTATCAATTCAAACAAAATAGGCACAGTGGGTAAAAAGGCATAGTATGGCAGAGGAAATGGAAAGTTGGTACATCAAGGCTTAATAAACAAATGTTGCTCCTAATTTAACCATAGGTGGTTATAACTAGGACACAACAACATAGATCAATGGTACTAATTTTCCCAAAGGTGGTTATAATTAGTAGCAAGACTAGTGATAAGAAAGGAATAACAAACGAAGGATGCAACTATCAAAACTTCTATCATACTACTCCAAAATACAATCTCTATTTGAAGTAATGGAAACAACTGATGAAACTAATCAAATTATTTGGTGTTGAAATGGTGAAACCAAGGTCAAACAAGTTAGGTAGATAGGATTTAGAACATGTTTAGTTGATAAAACAGAACGGTAAATTAGATGGAACTAAGAGGACAGATAAGAACAATATTTGTGTAAAGAAGCATAATGATAAAATGGCAAAACCAAAATGGTCCTTATAGACAATACACCATAGCACTCAAGCATAGTACTGCTTGAGGTGAATAATAATCATCAACTCAAAAATTTCATCTCTATCTGATGTGGCGATCATATATGATCCTAAGCCATAATCTATAGTAATGATGAAAGGCCCCACCCAGTTTGGTTTGAATTTACCTTTATGCTTCTTCTCAGCCATGGTATTATTTTGGTTTTCTTTAAGAACAAGATCACCTAGTTTAGATGTTATATACTTGACATGGTAATTTTAGTGGCCTTTGAGTCAGTTTTGATATGCCTAAAGATTGTTGAGTGTAGCTGTGCATTTTTCATTAAGTAGGTCTAGCTCTTGTAGGAGGTCTACTTGATAGTCATGATCATCTAGGGCATGCTTGAAAGATATGTGTAGTGAAGGTAACTTAACCTCAATGGGAAGGGTGGATTCAGTACCATATACAAGTGAATATGGAGTGGCTCCTATGGGGGTATGGTGATTGGTATGATATGCCAAAAGTGTAGGGAAAATATGAAGGTGCCAATCATGATCGACATCATTGACAATATTTTTGAGAATATTGATGATGGTTTTGTTTGATGCTTCGACCTAGCCATTACCTTGAGGGTAATATATTGTAGAAAAATGTTGTGTGATGTTATATTCAT
Organism: Torreya grandis; assembly: GCA_037957365.1. Classification (NCBI taxonomy): domain Eukaryota; kingdom Viridiplantae; phylum Streptophyta; class Pinopsida; order Cupressales; family Taxaceae; genus Torreya; species Torreya grandis. The sequence continues at coordinate 1,335,420 of JARHVA010000171.1, read as the reverse complement.
TACATAGCTTGTATACATCCTTTTTCTTGAATGATCTTCCATTATCATATATAATTTTGGAGGGATACCATAATGGCAAATGAGATGGTTGAAGATAAATTTAGAAATTTGCTTTCTAGTCATGTAAGTGAGGGGTATAGCTTTAACCCACTTAATGAAATATTTAGTGATGATAAGGATATGTTTATGGCCATTAGATGAAGTGGGGTTGATCTTCCCAATGAGGTTGAGTCCCCATGTAGCAAATGGCCATGGTGTCAACTTCAATTTCAGAGTTTGTGCTGGAGCATGAATTACATTAGAATGCCATTGACATTTGTCACACTTATTTACATATGTCACTGCATTTGTGTTCATCGTGGGTCAATAATAACTAGTACACAAGATCTTTTTGGATAGGATTGCCCTACTAGAATGAGATCCACATACCCCTTCATGAAATTCTCTTAACACTAGTGTAGATTATGTCGAAGTTAAACAACAAAGTAGAGTTCCATAAAAAATATGATAGTAAAGGGCGGATCCAAGTAGAGTATAATGAGTGGAATGATGAATAAAGCATTTGGTTTGTTTTTGAGATAAGTTAGGTGGTATAATTTTTCCATGAAGGTAGTTGTAAAGGTCTAAGTACTAGATAGAATTAGGACCACAAATATCACAAATCATTGCAACGGTTGAAGGTTCATGAGATGGTGCTAACAAATTCTCAACAAGGAACTAATATTCTCTAGCTTTCTCTATTTGTCAAATCAAAGAGTCAATAGTATCCATGGTATCTATAGTTCTATTACTAGCCCTTGGTATATGATCAAATTGGATGTTTGTAATTTTTTGTTTTAGTGTATTGACCATAGCCTTATATGGAACTAGCTTGTCATCTTTGGTTTGCAAATGGTCTATGACCTGATTGATAATAAACTAACAATCACCATAAACTTGGAGATGAGATATGTTCTAGTGTACTACTTATCAAAGTCTTGTGCCTAGTGCTTCATACTCAGACATGTTATTTGTATAAGGAAAATTGATTCTAAATGATTTAGGGATTAGATCCCCCTATGGTGTAATAAATAAGAGGCTTGCCCCTGATCTATGTGTAGTAAATGAACCATCAAAATAAAAATTCCAATACTACTCCTCAAGACGTGTGTCAATGATAGTCATTATGGATTCATCAAGAAATTGAAATGTGAGGGGCTTTGTGTTTGCAAGGGGTAATTTAATAAGTTGATCTATAAGGACATGTCCCTTGATTGCCTTCTGATTGACATACTCTATGTCAAACTCACTAAGAAACATGATCCACTTGGCCATTCTACCTTGTAAATATATTTTAGATATTAGATACTTGAGCGGATCTACTTTTGAAAAGACTATGGTCGTATTGTTCAACATGTAATGGTGCAATTTTTGAGCTACGAAGACCATGGGTTGACAAGTTTTTCTAATAGGTGCATAGTTATGTTCATATGTGACCAAGGTGCAACTTAAATAGTATATTGCATGTTTTTTTTCATTATTATCATGTTGAGCCAAAAGTTCCCCCAGGCCATTATCAGTAGCTAATAGATATAACAAAAATGGCTTTCTCGACATAGGAGGTAAAAAAATAGGTGGATTAGCTAGATAGTCCTTAAGTTGTTAAAAAGCCATTTGGAAATGATCATCCCAATGAAATACAAATCCCTTCTTTAGAAGATGTACAAATGAATGACACTTGTTTGCTAACTAAGAGATGAAGCATCAAATTGATTGGATCTTACCGTGTAAACTATGGAGTTGATTCAAATTAGTTGGTGGTGACATCTCAATTATAGCACAGACTTTGGCTAGATTGACTTCAATGCCTCTATGAGACATGATGAATCCAAGTAATTTTCTTGAATTTACTCCAAAAACACATTTATTTGGATTGAGTTTGACTTTGTACTCTCATAGTCTTTCAAATATCCTACATAGCACTGTTAGATGGTCAGCCCTAGTTTTTGACTTTCATAATATGTCATCAACATAGTCTTCAATAATATCATGCATCATATCATGGAATATGATGGTCATGGCCCTTTGATATTTAGCTCTAGCATTCTAAAGACCAAATAGCATTACCTGATAACAAAATGTTCCCTATGGAGAGGTGAACACTATTTTATGTTGGTCTTCTAGTGCTATTATGATCTGGTTGTATCTTGAAAATCCATCTATGAGTGAAAGGATTTCATAACCTGTTATGGAGTCAAAGATCATGTCAATATTAGGTAATGTAAAGTCATCCTTAGGGCAAGCTTTATTGATGTCTTGAAAATCAGTATAGATTTTGATTCCTTCAAGTTATTTCCTAACAAGTACAACATTAAATATCCATTCTAATAAGTATTGGATCAAATACATCCTACTTCTAAGATTTTTTCCAACTCTTTCTTTACCAAGATAACAATTCAAGGATTCATCTTACGTAGCTTTTGTTTCACTAGTTTGGCATCAGGATTGACCATAATGTGATGTAAAACCAAGGTGGGGTCCAAACCTAACATGTTAGAATATGTCCATGAAAATATATCTATAAATTCTCTCAATAGACCTATAAAGACTTCATGTTCCTCCTTAGTGAGGCATGCACCTAATTTTATTCATTTTAGGTCTAATGGAGTCCTGATGTTTACCTCTATTATATCTTTGACTAGAAGGGTTGAACCATATTCTAGGATAGTAGGCAAAGATTTGAACTATTGAACTATATCAGAGTCCTCTGTTAGGACTTACTCTTCAACTTCTCCTAAGCATGATGAATCTAAGTCCCCCAATGGGAAATTTGGCCATGTGACAAAAATAATAAAAAATTCTTGAGGAATTTGATCAAACACTTATTATTGTTCAAAATTAAACTCAGATCCATAGGCAAGTTCATCGTTGGTGGGCTCCTAGTTTAAATTTGAAGAAGAATGAACACCCCCATCTAATGGTGCTTGAAACAGGGTTTCACCACTATCTTAGCCTTTATCTTTACTTTTTCCCTAGTCAGAAAGAGCCTCAAAGAGGTTTTCACTTGGGGACTTCAATGTTTTATTTATTTGCTTTTGGCTAAGGGTGTTCACCTGATCTCTAAAATAGGCCTTAGGATCTAATGTGATTGAGAATCATGATTTATGATCTCCCAACAGAATGTTATCTTTAAGGCCTAGAAAATCATAGAATGCCTCATCATTATAAAAATCATCAACTGGTAAACTAGATTTTTGTTGGTCCCAATCTATCAATTGGGGATAGTATAATGGTAATAGGTTACTACGAATGACCAGCATAAGGGTATAAATGGAATGAGAGGTAAACAAGTTGGTTTCAGATTGGTCATCAAAGATGAGGCTATGATGGGACTCTACTTTGTTGTCAGCATCATCATCACTAGTCATTAGTTATGGAACTTGAATAAGATATGTGGGGTCACCCCCAAGTAGTTTAAATCCAAGTCCTTAGGGTCTTTTATACTTGGTCATAGAAATTGGCTCCAACGTTCCTTGTTGGTTTGGTCTAAGGCCTCATCCTTTATAGTCTTGATTCTCCATGATCCTAATGGGAATAGGATATTTTAAACTATTATAATAATCATCTTGGTTATCATTGTAAAACCATGATTCATCCCCTTCAAGAGGGTCTAGTTTTAGGCCAGATGCTGGTACAAACTTGATAGGTACTTTATCTTTATTCTTTTGTTACCAATGCATGTGTGGGGTAATTTTAGGTCACCCAAAGGTCTTTGGATTCTGAGGAAGATTAGAAATATGGAAGGTATCATGGGTCACATATTCCTCTAGGCCATTATTTGAAATGGTGAAATGGTTATAAGCTTCAGAAGGTGGCATATGGGAAACAAAATCCAAGGTATTATGATCTATGCAATTATCATATGGAAGATTAATAAGTATGGCCTTTATTTTATCCTACTTGGAACTTGGATTCATGTTGTATTGGTAATTGTAGATTTAAAACTTGATTTTGAGGTGCTTGCAATGCTCTTATGGGTGTAAATATCCTATAATATTTACTTCCATCCCCAAGTGAGAGAACTTGATACATTGGTGCAATGTTGATGGGATTGCACTAATCTCATGTAACTAAGGCCTTCCTAGAAGCATATTATATGATAACTCAAGATCAAGCACATGACAAAGTGTATCATGGGTCAATAGCCCAATGGTAGCTAATAAGCTAATAGTGCCTTGTGATTCTCTCTCTTGATTATCATAGGCTTTGATAGTTATCATTTTTGGCTAGAGATCTACCATTATGTACCCAAGAAACTTGATAATCTTTAGAGACACTATGTTGAGGCTTGATCCATTGTCTATAAGGACATGTTTCACTTTATACCACTTTATATAAATTTATATGTACAATGGATTATTATGGAGTGAGCCAAGGGAAGATATATCACTTTGGTTGAATGTGATTTATTGGGTTGGAGCTAGGTGTCCAACCAAAGCTTGAAATTTATCAAGGGATATGTTACTAGAAACTATGGATTGGGTTAAAAACTCATTCAAAATGTTCTTGTGGATTGTTGATGTTTACAATAAATCTAAAAGAAAGATCTATACTGGGGTCCTCTAAAAAATTTCCACAATATCAAACTTGTCTTGGCCAATGGTGAATGGTTTATTCTAAGGCTGAATGGTTGGTTGGATAACGGGAAAAGTGGTAGATGGTTGTGGGCCTGGGATAGTAATTTTTGACCTCTGAGTTGTGATTTCACAATGAAAATCAAATGTTGAATCATGATTACTAACAAATTCTAGGAATGGTGTGGGACTAGATAGGACAAGTCTTAGTTGTTGGCACACTTGTATGTGGTCACGTGGTAAGGGCAAGTTATCGGTATAAGGTCCAAAAGTGGAAGTTCTTATTTACTGGTTTGCCTATGTGTGGTCCTAGGTCAAAGAAGGATTATCCATGTAATTTGTTTGAGTGGTATTGTTTATAAATGGTCTATATTGATTAGTTCTTAGTCTAGGATTAATGGAGATAGTATTAATGCTACCCCCTACAATATGACCTCAACCATGTTGTAGTCATGTGCAACTACATGGTAGGTTTGTTGGTTTTTATCACTCTAACCTTAGTTTTATCCATTGTTATAATTTTTTGGGTTCTACTATTGATTTTTCTAGTTCATCCTTTGATTCTGATATTATTGATATTGTTGTTGCACTGACCAGTGTTGTTGTTGTTGTGGTTATTGATTGTTATATTGCTATTGAGTGTTATGTTGGGGAAAGGGGTTTTGATAAATATTGAGAGTTTGATTGGAGGTGGAAGCACTGTTATCTAATGTTATCTTCCCATTCTCCAACATATTCTCAATCAAATGCTTGATTTGCACACATTTTCATAAATTATGTCCATTGACTCGATGATATTCACATAATTCATTTTCATGGTACCAATCAAGATAAGAAATGCCTTGTAGATAATGCTTTAGTATAGGATAACTAATCAGATTAGTAGCCACAATTTTTTGAAATATAGACTCAATAGGCTCTTCTAGGTCACTAAAGACATCATGTGTAGGTATAGTTCTCCTTGGAGGAGGGGTTTGTAATGGTAAAGTTTGCTATATTTATTGCATGAGTCTTAGTTGTGTTTGCGATATTGGTTGAATAGGTTGTTGGGTAGGAGTGAGTTAGTGATGGAAAACCATTTGAAAACACAACTAAAAATGGAAATAAATGATAAATATGAACACAAAACACTAATTTATTATCAAATCCTTGATTGCTTCGAAAGGCTCCTTCTTTGGCTTTCTCAGATTGTACTTCAAGAGATCTTCAATGGAGTGTGGCTACCTTCATCTCCTCTTGGCACCTTTGGCTTTATTTTGGCTTGGTTAAACAATTGGGCATTATAACACTAATTTTAATGGCTCTTGGAATCAATTTGGCATGGGAATTTTGCATTATCCAAGCTTAAAATTCATGTGGTAAGGCCTCCTATTTATAGATTTTTGCAAATGGGTAGAATCAACCTGAACCATCCATCTTTGGATTAAGATGTGTGGCTAAGGATTAATCCAATTTTTCAATTAAAATTCATAAATATGATCATCAATATTTGGGATATAGGAGCAATTTAGAGGCATAGAGGGCATTGATGAGGCATGGGAGGTATGGATCTTGATATTTATGGCATTTATGGCCTAGGGATGTCTTTCCAAAAAATAATGTCACCTGATGATGCATATATTCAATATTCATTTCTAAAAACAAGAATTCAACAAGTTTCCATGGAATTTTTAATTAGGCTCTAATTTACTTTAATTAGTTCTTAAGCATGATTAAGCACTTTATGCATTAATTACTCAAATTGATCAGAATGCCTTGTTATTGGTCAAAAATTTGATTGGATTAGAATTGGAAGTCAATGCTAGATGCATTGGATCCATTATCCCATTTATGATGTTACCAAAACCAAATAACAAATTCACGTGTCTCATGTAAGATATTTGATAGAAAAGAGCAATCTAGGGCACCCAGGTGCAAAATTGGTATTTTGACTTGAAATGATTTGATTAAAGTTAGTTGACCCATAAATTACATTTCCCCATTTAATTATACTATAGCTAAAATTAAAACTTGAATATATCAATTTCAACTTATTTAATGCATTTTAGTGTTTTTAGGCCAAATTGTGCAGTTTGGTGGAAATTGGTCAAAATCTTGGTTGGAGGTTATCGGTGACCAGATTTAGGTGTCTACAGTTTTAAGGTATCTCTCTCAATTTTGATTCTAAATTATTTACTATAGAAGAAATTCATTGTCTTACTCAATTAAATATGGATTAATTTCATGGCACATTTATTGCCTATGAGATGAGAGTAAATGATGATATACCACCAAATAAGGAAGCAACATTCAAGACAAAAATAAATCCAAAGAAGTTCCAAGGTAAGAAACCCAAGGAGGATGACATTTATGATATTGATGGGGATGAACTAATTTATTTTTTTACAAGGAAATTGAAAATAGGTTTAGGTAAGTATAAGGGTAAACTACCCTTAAAATGCTTCAATTGTGGAGAGGTATGATATTTTGCTAATAGGTTCCCTCATAAGCATAAGAAGAATGATGATGAAGAGCATGGTGTCGACACCAATATTGTGTCCACCCCCCCTTGGTCCAACAACTCCTAACCCATAATTTATTAATTTAAAATAAATTATCTATTTTAAATTAATCATCCCCTCACCTTAACACCTCACCTAGACACCTCACCTAGATACCTCACCTAAGATTATTTCTTACCCTATGACTCACCCCATGACTAAGTCCTTTAAACCATAACTACCTAAGACCTATTTCAAACATCTAACTAACCCTCATGCCTAATATACCCATCTTTTGACCATTCTCCAATGGAAAATGCACTTGGCGGGTGGAGAAACAGGCAAAAGACTTAAAATAGCCTTTTTTCCCATTCCTTAGCTGTCGTCATTGGTCAACTATCAACCGACGCCGGTGGAATCACCAACGGCAGTTACTTAAACTAACTTCTAACTTTGAGTTCCCCTCTGACTCTTTTGATATCGACACGCACGCTTTGAAACTAAGGATCAGAAATCTATTATCGCTCTCCAGGCTATAGAAACTCTATAGAAATCACTCCACACATTGGATTGAAAATATTGTATGAGATATTCGACATCAGCCGCAACAAGAACAAGCATCCTGACACCCTCCGGTCTTCACCTAAAAACTAAGTATTCCTCTGGTTTCTATTTCACAATTTTAGAATAACTTAGTAAGTGGTTCTATTTGCTATTTCTGAATACTGTGAAAGAAACCCAACTTCCTCCGTGGAAGGGCTAAAAAGCCTTCCTCTAACTTTTATCCAACTCTCACACCAACCTACTACCTTTTGTCCTTTCTCAGACCCTATCCTCTTTCCTGTAACTCTACACAGACCCTCCAATTCCCAGAGTCCTCTGTCCATTACATAAACAACCTGAAACTCATCCAAAGCCTAATTTCCCCTACCAACATCGGCGTTATAACCGACATCGACACCTTCTACTACCGACATCGGCAGCATAACCAACATCAGCGACTGTGCAGACCATAACCTACTTGAACAGCCCCTAAACCAGACAAAACCCTTTTACCAGCCTACTGAGACTCATGGATTCCAGGAGACAGGTACACAACATTCTACCTTTTTATTTCTGTAAGTCTTTTATCATTTCAATTTTATACAATCTCTTTATCTTAAATAGTGGACTGTCATCTCTCACAGAGCTTTATGCTTCTAAGTCCAAGGGCGTAGCTTGGCAGTCCACTTCATCTTATTCTAACATTTTATTTGTTTAGATTCTTATTCTTATCTACAGGTGTCTTTCTCCACAGCCAAAGAGGAGCTCCTACAATGTCTGGATAATGGTGCGCAACTTAATCTGGGTACGTACAAACCCCAAACCTTTAACCTTAAATTTCTTCTTTTCTTCTGAATGTAATTAGCACAAAAATGTAGAGAAACATTCTGGCACGCCCGGTGGGACCTTGGAATTTTCCTTGGGTTCATTTCTTCTAAAAAGCAAAATTTTCATTTAGTTGCATTAGGGAAAAATTCTCTTCTTACATCCTCTCCTATTTTTTTTTATTTTGAAAAGAAATCATAAGCACAAGTTAAAAAGAACTTCTTTCTTTTTCTTCTTGTCACTTTTTCCTTGCATCTTAGAGTAGTGAAAATTCATACTCTTAACCTTTTCCTCACTTGTTTGCATCTGAACAAAACATTTCAATTTGGGTTTAAAACACTATTGCATTTCATTTCTTCTTGAATGCATATTTAGCCCTCACACTTAGTAATTAAAAATGCATTATGAATAAAGCGTAGAACACATATGTTACACAACCAGATCACAAGCACATCAAATTAAATATTTTAACATACTTGAGACAAGGCCCATCTAGGATTTCATCACCTAGCGGATACCTTACCCTTCCTTGCGATCCCACTTGGACTTCACTACCAAGGAGAGAACCCACTCTGTTCTCTGGCAAAGTATAAACTATAGGCAAAGTATATATTGGCTAAGCAACCCAGCTCGGCTCTGGGATCATGAAGTGAAGGGAGCAAGCCCCTAGCACTAGGCCACGTACGAAACCTAATACAGATTTTTGAGCACCAAAACATAACCTGAAACCATCCATAGACTTCTTCTTTAGGACCGGTTCTAAAATCCTAATTCCCAAACATTTTCTTCTAAGGCATAAGCCAACACGACTCTAAAATTTATTCTTATGAATTTAACGTTTAGAGGTTGCTTGCCATCATCTATTTTTCTATCTGTATCTAATTTTTTGAGCTGGTGAGGTCGCATTTTGAGATCCCAAAATGACTCAAAATTTCTCCTTTTTTTCAAAAATATCAATTTTTTGTGTTTTTGGAAATACGCAGACACCGACATCGGCTTTTCCACCGACGTTGGCAACTTTTTCTCACTAACATCGGTTATACCACCGACCTCGACAACTCTGCATAACTGACATCAGTTATTTAACCGACGTCGATCACTGTCAAAAATATTTCTTTCAAAATAGTAAGTTAAAAACCTGACTTTTTGGCTGTCAAACACACATTCTGGTTTCCAAAAACTAAAATATATAGTTTTTAGGACCTGAACATATTTTTCCTTGAATGGTTTTGACACGTAGTCAAGCTAAAACTCTTGTTGACCATGCAAGGCAACAACCACTTCCACCTTCACCCTCCATAACAAGTCCTCTAATGGAGTATCCTTCAGATACTGAGCGTACTCCAACCTCGAACCAACCACCTATTGTTCCCACAGGGGATCAAGACTTCAATAGTTTCCTTGACCTCAACATCAAGGCTCTCTAACACTATCTCATGAGAAGCCAAACACAAGATTCTTTAGGTAATCCTGTTCTTGGGATGCCAACTTCATTCATTGAAACGGCAAATATATCAATAGCCTCTGTTACTCAACCCATGGTCACTCAAGCCATTGCCTCAACTAATAACCCAACCATGGTCAATTCTCAAGAGTTGGCCTATCCTTCTATTTCTAGACCTACATCCATCAGGGTTTTTGTACCCCCTCAACCACAAATAATGCAAACAAGTTCAACACCTTTTCAAAACTTGCTTGTTTCCATCCCGCCCACTCTTACACCCATAAATACAAGAGTGACTACCTATCCCATAACTAGTGTTGCCACCATCCAACCACCTTTAGCGGCACCTAGTCAAATTGTGCCTTCTAGCTTCATGGCACAACCTCCCTTGACCTCAACATCAATTCCCATGATGAACTACCAATATGTTGTGCCTATACAAATGCAACCTGGCACATCATATGCCCCTCCCAATCTCTTCTAGGTACCTTATAACCTAGGGGGTGCCCCACCTGCCAATCTATCAACCGATCTCATTAAGATGTTGATGGATAAGATGTCTAATCTTGAGACACCTATTTTTGGTTCAAGAAATGTTCTTTCATATGAACAAATCTATAGTGAGCCTATTCATCCTTCAGTCCCAATTCGACCATATCCAAGCCAATGGAAACTTTCAAAATTTACTCATTTTCAGAGTAAGGAAGACCCACAACAACATTTACGAGCATTTTGACATGCTTGTTACCTTATAACACACAATGATGCGTTACTACTGTGCACATTTCCCATGTCACTTTTGGGTGCTGCCCTTGATTGGTATAGTTCTATTACCAGTCACTCTCTTTTTACCTTTACTCAACTAGCTCAACTATTCTTTCACCACTTTTCAATCAACATCACTAAAAAGGTCTCCATCACGGACCTATATTCTATTAATCAATTTGACAATGAAACTCGATGGAGAGGTTTAATCAACCAACTCTCCTTTTCTTTACCTCAACCTGAGCTCATTGAGATCTTTTCATGAGCGTGTGCTAAACACATCTCATCTACTTTGCGAGTCCAAACATTTTGCACATTTGACAAAGCTTTCACCATGGCTAGAAAGCTTGAACTCCGTGTCATTGAAGAAGATAAAGTCAAACTGCGTAGTAAAAATAGTAATGCAAAATCAAATGACCCTTCATCCAAATCTTCTTCCAATTCCAAATCCAAGGGAATGGAAAATGTTGTGGTACTTAGATCATCTTCTTCTACCACAACTAATCAATCTAAACCCGCTACGTCACAAAGCATTACATGACAATTCCAATAATGATACATACAGTGTCAATATACTCCAATAGGAGAATCATACGCTTCCATGTTGGATAAACTAGTCAAATAGGGATTTCTCAATCTCCCTCAAATTTGACCACCACCTCAATTTGATCCCTAGCGAGCCATTCCAGCATGGTATAGGGATAATGACTTTTGTAATTACCATCGTGTCAAAGGTCATGACATAGACAATTGCAAAACTCTCAAGAACGTTATTCAGGATATGTTAGACAAGGGGGATCTTGTCTTGGATAACCCAAACACACCACCTAACCAAAACATAGACATCTTTAGACAACCATTCCCTAACCATCTTCCTAGTCAAAACAATGTCCAAACCATGGCTGATGAATCCCAAGAGCATAATATATGCACGATCGATATGGTTTCTCCTTTTATACCTAACCAACCTCTTCTGCAATCTAAAGAGGATAACCAACCTATTTCTCCTCCATAGGTAGAAGAACCTTCTTCTCATATTAGTCCTCCATCGACCTCTCTTATATTGGAGGATGCCTTGACGATACCAACACCACTAGCTCTGCCTTCATCCTTCCTATTACCGATGGAAGATCATACTTTTCCCACTCTTCAACCACAAGTAGAAGGCATGATTATTCCTGCCCTCTATCCTCTTGAGGAGCCACATTCTCCAATTCCTTCTCCACCAAGAGAAGAACTTGTCTCTTCACCTACTTCGATCGAAGATGATCCAGTAATGGCTCTCTCACACCTTTGGCCCAAAATTGCTGCATCTAACACATTTCCGATCTCACAACCACCTACATCTTTGAAAAAACCAATCATAAAGCCTCGTGCAACATCTTCTAAATCATTCTCTCGATTGGCTGAGAACTTAGGATTTCTCCATTTGAGGAACTTAGAGCATGAGGCATTGTGGGAGTGACTTAAAACTCCTTATCTTACACATCCCACTTCATCTCGTATTATCAACCCTTTTTCAGCAAATCATCCTAAAGTCACCGATAAAAATTAGGCTTCTGCTTCTAAAAACGTAGAAGCTCAAACGTCCACATTTGAACCTAAACCCTCACAAGCAACCAACTGCCAAAACAAGTTAAATCTCTTGGTGTTCGCCACGTACCTAACCTCACTCGCCCACAGGTGAAAGTAGACTTGAACCTCGCCCCCCAAACTAGTGGTCCTCACACCGTATTAAAGAAGGCTACTAAACCACGTCAGAGAACTACTCCCACACCATCACCGTTGCCCTCAAATTTGGACCCACACCCTTCTACCTTAATAGGAATGCTTCCTACTCCAACATCTAACAAAAAAAAATTGCCTCCCCTACTACCTTTACCCATCAAAAATATACCTCCTTCGAAAAAATTGGCACCTCTTACCAAAAAAGCCCCATCTACATGAGTGGCCACACCACCAACTAAAAAGGTGGTATGGAAAACTCCTTCAACAACTCCTACAAAATAGAAGTCGTCAGCCTCCACTACAACAACAAGTGAAGACCCATTGGCGGGTTCATATGCTTTATTGCTACATATATTGTTACAATCTTCTAGCATCACTCTCCCACCTATAAAACCATTTCAACCTCTCAGATCAAAACCATTATGGTTCAATGACACCCAAATCTGTCTCTATCATCACACGCTTGGACATGACACTAAAAATTGTTGTGCCCTTAAGGGTGTCATTCACCAATACATGGAAAAAGACAACCTTTGTTGAAGGGTCTTTCGACAAACCTCTGATGCCTTCCCATATATCTCAAACCTCCTCACCTTCATCAGAATCCCATCATCAGACTATGGTCCCTTTACCTCCTTCCACCCCTTTATTTGAGATTAACACCATTAATGTGGCCACCAGGTCATAAGCATTAAAAGATAAAGGAAAAGAGAAAGTTTCTATTCCTTGGACCTACCCATTTGTAAAACCTTCTCAACCACCAAAACCCAAAATTTCAATTTTGGGCACATCCCAACAAACATCTTCAGAGGTTATTCATGACTCAATGGTGAAACAACTTCACCAAACTCCAGTAAAGATGTCCTTATATGACCTCATTCAAAGCTCTCCAAACCATCGCCAAGCTTTAATTAAAGCTTTACAAGCGATAGAGGTTCAACCCGAAGATCTTCAACCATTGGCTGCCTTAGCCCAATCATTACCCACCATCGCTTCTATTACCTTTAGTGATTCTGAAATTCCTACCTTTAACTTGGAAGATCAGGATGCTACTCTTTTCATCACAGCCTACATTGATCAAACTCGCATCAAGTAGGTTATGATTGATGGGGGTGCTAGTATCAATATCATCTCCACCCATGCGTATGAACAATTAGCCCTCCCAAAGAATTGCATGTCCAAAATGGACGCAATTATTCAGTCTTTTAACGATTCCACCACCACTACCATTTGCACTGTCATCTTACATATTCGTGTTGGTCTACGAACAGTCCCAGAACTATTTTACATCATTGAGGGGGAATTATAATACAACATGTTGTTGGGATGACCATGGATTTGTGCCATGACTTGTGTCCCTTCAACACTACATCATTATGTCAAATTTGAACATGAGGGACAGGTTCACGTCATTCCTGTTGATCCTTCCCCCTTCAAAACATGTAATACAACTTATTGACCCAATGATGTTCTCATCCTATGAAAACATTGACCCAAATATAACCCCCACTCACAAAAGCTTCAACAAGCTCACAAACATTGGCTACACCTATGCCTCCTCCTCAAGTCGCTACAAAATATCCCATGGAAGATACCTTCCAACGGCCTTCACTTGGGGAGTATCGTTTGCTCACCTTGGACATGTTCCAAACTCCTCAGGAGTATGGACAACTTCATCACAATCCAAGTTATGACCATCGCATCAGAATGGTCATCCTATATGGTCCTCCTACTCTTCAAACAAATCTCATTTATGGAGGGCTAGATCGAGCTCCTACCAATGGGAATCCTCTTTCGTCACCCCAATTATTCACGTCTGATTTATCTTTTCATGGCAATCCTAGCTTCACTCACACCTATCTTTATAGGTGTGCGTGGAAGGGATTTGGGTTTGGACGCTACGAACAAGGTTCCCACCAAAACATTCAGCCTCCAAACGATGAGGCAATAAAAATTCTAAGAAATGATATGGCCTAGGATTTGAAGAGCCCACTGAAGCCTCTAAAAACCCTCATCATGAAACTATCGTAGAACAATCTCCTCCATCTTCGCCTGTTCCTCCATCCTCACCTACAGAGTCGGTAGTTTCAATTCCTTCTAGTTTTTTTGCATAAATGTCATTATTTTAGAACCCCTGACCTATCAACTAGTTGGGGTATCAAGATCTCTTCCTCTCGTTTATCCAGACATGATAGACGATGAATCTTATACCATCAACACTGTTCAATGCATAGATGATGATGCCATACTCACCTACATGGGTGCAGATGATTATTTCATTCAACGATCACTTCCTTTAGAAATGAAAGTTATGTTAAATGAATCAACCATTGACATTAACCTACCATTTTTAACGTTCCTCACATCTTAAAGATTGGTCAATCTTTGGATGCCCAAGAACAAACTGACTATACAAAATTCCTTGCAGATCATAGCAAAGCATTTGCTTGGTCTTATAGTGATATGCTTGGTATCGACCCTAACATTATCATTCACAACATCGTCACAAACCCAAAAGCTAAGCCTGTCAGGCAAAAGCTTCACAAGATGCATCCTTGCGTTGCACTCCTTGTCAAAGAGGAGCTTCAGCGTCTTCTCTTCATTTCATTTATCCAACCCATTGATTATCCACAATGGGTGTCAAATATCATTTATGTCACAAAAGTGACTGGGGGGATCCAAATTTGTACCGATTATCAGGACCTCAACCTAGCTTTCCCAAAGGATGACTTTCCTTTACCTAACATTGACCAACTTGTTGATCTTACGGCTGGTCATGAGATGCTCTCACTAATGGACTGGTTTTCAGGATATAATCAAATCTTGATTGCACCAGAAGATCAACATAAGACCACCTTTATTACTCCATGGGGGACTTTTTGCTATAGGGTCATGCCTTTTGGCCTTAAAAATGCAAGTGCCACATATCAATGTGCCATGACCTATATCTTTCATGACCTCCTCCACAAAATCATGGAGGACTATGTGGATGACCTGCTTGGGAAATCCAAACTCCGCCGTGACCATTTAACTATTCTCAAAATCATATTCACTCATCTCCTCCAATACAACATTCAACTAAACCCCAAGAAATGTGTCTTTGGGGTTCTCTTTGGGAAGCTTTTAGGCTTCATTATTTCTCTTCGTGGCATTGAGGTTGATCCCACTAAGATTCGAGCTATACTCGAGATGCTGCCACCTACCAATCTAAAGCAACTCCGTAGCCTACAAGGGAATCTCCAATCTATTCGTCACTTCATCTCACAGCTATCTGACTAATGTCAACCTTTTCATCACCTCCTTAAAAAGAACGTCTCCTTTAATTGGGATAAGGATTGCCAAGAGGCTTTTGAGGCTCTTAAATGCTATGTTGTCTCTTCACCCATCCTTATTCCACCTAAAGACGATCAACCCTTCTATTTCTACATCTCAGCAACAAATCATTCATTAGGTGCCATGATTGTGCATCGAGATGAACAACATCATGAGCAAGTGGTTTATTACATAAGCCAAATGCTCATTGATTATGAAACTTGGTATACTCATACCAAAAAACTTTGCTTGGCATTAGTCTTTGTCACTTTTAAACTCTGTCATTATCTCCTCAATCACAAAACCTACGTCATCACTCACACAAACCCTCTAAAATACATGCATTCCAAGCCATACCAAAACCAGCGTATGGCTCATTGGCTCATGCTTCTCACTGAGTTTGACTTAGAATTCATCCAACAAAAATCTATAAAGGGGAAAACAATCACTGACCAATTCGTTGATGCCCCTCTACCCAACAACCAGCCTTCTCATTGTGAATTTCCTAACGAATCAATCGCCACCTTATCCATCGATGACATTTTCTATCAAATGACAATGTTCTTTGACGGATCCAAATGTCAACTCAGTGGGGGTGCGGGGGTCATTCTCATCCCTCACGAGGGTGAGCCCATGCCTCTCTCTTTTAAATTAGACTTTGAATGTACCAATAATATGGCTGAATACGAAGCCTTAATTTTGGGACTTCAAACTACCCTTTCCTTAGGCATCAAGACAATTAACATCTTTGGCGACTCACAATTAGTCATTAATCAAATTAACAGTTCATACCTTTACAAAAACAAAGTTTTACAATGGTACAAACACCGTGTTGACACATTGCTAGAGTCCTTTGACCATTATTGCTTGCAAACTGTTCCTCATTCTACAAATAAGTTTGCAGACACTATGGCCTCTCTAGCCTCACATATCCCATCATCATCTGCCTCTTCGAGAATCTATGTTACGGTACACCATTTGGAATTACCTTCATACATCTCCACTAGCATCAACTTCATTGGCACTATTGATTCTAGTCCATACGATGTTTGGTATAAACAACTTATGGACTATTTAACTTATTTTATTATTCCTCCTGACCTCTCTAGCAATGCACGGTGGGCTTTTATCAAAAGTACTACCCGATATACCATGCTAGGGGGTCTTCTCTACAAAAGAGGTTTCGATGGCCTCCTTCTTCGATGTCTAACCTCCATTGAAACATCTCATGCCATTAAACAAGTCCATGATGGGATTTGTGGAGGGCATTTTAGTGGTAACTCATTTGCAAAGCACATCCTTCGCTTGGGCTATTATTGGCCCACTCTTCATCAAGACTGTAGCGATTATGTTCAGTGTTGTATCAAATGCCAACAACATGCTAACTTACTTCACATCCCTAGCCATGCTCTACAAGTTACTAAGGATTTCTTGCCCTTTTCTCAATGGGCTTAGATCTAATCGGTGAGATTAACCCTCATTCATCTCTCTGACATCAGTCCATTATCACCGCAACTAAATACTTTACTAAATGGGTGGAGGATGTTCCCCTCATCTCCACTAAAGCCAACAAAATCATTGACTTCATCAACCAACATATCATCTGTCATTTTGGTGTACCTCACAAAATCATCACCGATAATGGCAAGTCTTTCAAAAACAAAACTATCCAAAAAATTTGTGACTCTTTTGGTATCAAACTCAGCTTCTCTTCACCTTATTAACCACAAGCAAATGGATAGGTAGAGGCTTCTAACAAAATCTTAACCAAAATCCTCATGAAGGTTGTCAATGACACTAGAAGGGATTGGCACATCCACATTCCCTTCGCTTTGTGGGCCTGCCGCACTAGCATTCGAACCCCTACGAATGTTACACCTTTCTCTCTAGTGTATGGAACTGAGGCCGTCTTACCTCTTGAATTACAGATACCTTCTTTACGTATCTCCTTACATGACATCCTTTCTAATTATGACTTTCATCAAGACCGATTAGCTCAACTTGAGTTACTCGACGAATGTCGTCTTGCTGCTCTTAACCATCTCCATATTTACCAAAATTGCATAAAATGTGCCTATAACAAAAATTTGAGAGAGCGAGATTTCAAAATCAGAGATCTCATCCTCAAATAAAACCAACATGTGACCAATATGGAAAGAAGCAAACGAGGCAAGTTTGCTCCTAATTGGCTCGGACCCTATATCATAACACATAAGTATGGATCAGGGACTTATCATCTGTCTTCTCTCAAAGGCCAGCTAGAACCTGAGCCTCTTAATGCCCTACATCTATGACCATTCTACTGTTAATCAAGTAATCACTCACTTGATATTTAACTTGAGCTTGTCCCTTGAGCAACCCTCGTCATCCTCATTCCTATTCCTAATCACACCTATTACCCCAACATACTCAAGAGATTTTGAGCTCACTTAATGTCAGTGATTCGACTACTTCCCTAACACAACCAATGGTCAATGACGTAATGCATGAATGGGGCTTTTGTTTCCAAAAACCCCATACCTATGCTATCATTATGGTCCTTGTCAATGAAAGAGCAACGCGCCTTTCACTTCTTAATTGACTTCGTCACATGTCCATTCACATTAGTTTCTATCGAAAACAATACACATGAAAACTAAAACCCAAACACAATTTATGTCAAGCATATATCATTACAAATATGAAAAGTGCTGAAGCATAAATAACCTCATTTCATTTTTAGCATACATCCATCACTAATATGGAAAATTGTTAGGAATGAAAAAATCACAAACCTATGTTACAGCATACACCATCACACAATATGGAGAAATTTGTAACATAATCATAACATCATCATACATAAGCATATATCATATGGTAAATGCTAAAAACACTAACATCAATAACATCTATAACATGTCAATAAAACCGAAATCTCATCATATATATATCTATCCATGTTTTACAAAAATACAACATCTGTCTCTCTCTCTCAAAATATAAATACATCTCGCATCAATGGCACGCAGGCCGGTATATACAAAATGACTCAAGGCTGTGGTGGTGGTGGTGGTGGTCATGGTCATGATGATGCTGAATCATGACCACTCTCTGATCGTCACCATCTCTGTGAACTTGAGGTAGTAGCTTAGGACACTAATCTCTGCTCGGCCAACATCTCTGAATATCACTATATCTAAGGATATTGTCTGATGGCACCCTCATAATAAGTGATCTCATCTAGTGCAGTGTTGTACCTAAAGACAAGTATAGTCTATGGTAGACACATAGACCTTGATGCCATGTCCTATAGTGAGCTCTATGGCTGTGGCTGAGGTGCCTCCTATGGTGCTGATTGTGCTGGCTCATGAGCTAACTGTTGTGGTGGTGAATGAACAAAAACTTGTCCTGTTAATGCCTGTGCCTATGTTATGGCCAACTGCCCTTGCAATGTGGTGACCTGTCCTATCAAGGCAGCCACTTACACCATTAACACTATCACTTGCCCCTATAATCCTGTGACCTGTCCCTGTAAAAAGATCACCTGCACTCACGTTGCATCCCTCTCCTATCTCACAGTGTCCCTATCTCTGGTGACTGCCTGTAGATCAGGCTGTGGTCCTCTCTGCACCCCTGCGTACTACCCCACCCACCAAGTTGAGTAGGCCTCTGTGCAACTTGGATCAACTACCCTAGGGCCTGTAAGTATCTCCTCAAAATTAGGTCCCTCTATCTCTTCTGGCAGTGGGAGCAATGCCTCAATATCATCTCATCTATACTAAGGGAAGGTGGGAGGCACATCCTATAATATCCCATATTGGCATTGTACTCTCTCTGCTGGTATCCTCTTGAGCTCACTGGCTCACCTACCCTTAACCCATCGCAGGCTTTGCATGCCCACCAACTACTCTTCCTGGTCTCTAAATGCCAGATATGCCAAGTACGGTCACCAGATAATGTCTGCAGGGATCAGGGCATCTAGTAACCCCTATAATAGTTGACATCCCTGACGATCCCATCCACTCATGTCTATGCCATAACCTCCCTCCATCACCTGAATCCAACTCTGAATCTAGCTTAAATAGCCACTGGGAGGCCGAGAGGTCGTATGACCATGATATGCTCATAAGCCAGCAATGCAGAAGGTGGCCTACACACAAACTATACCACTACCACTGACTGATACCCTAGAGCTCTCTATATAACTGGGCCAAAAAGATGGGATCCCACGTGAATACTGTCTGACCCTCTAGCATGTCCACCAAAACCCTGGTCATAGCGATTGGGAACCTCCCTCCCTCTACATCAGGAAGCGCATAGACAGTAATACCGATCATCATCAAGATGGCTAACTGATGTGCATTCTCGTCAATAGCATATAATGGCTCGTATGCAAATTTGGCTGAGTGGTAACTCGCCTTAGCTGCATACTCACCAAACAATGTCACCATCTGGATGTCATGTGCCTCTCTCAAGCATGCATATAACTCTACCCTAAATTATCTGGCGAGCCCTAAAAATTAGGGCTTCCCCATTTCTACCCTAAATTACCCCCAAACCCTCCTAAAAACTTCCTAAACTGCCCTAATTAACCTACCCATCCTTCTAACTATACCTTCCCCTCAATCTAAAGCTAAAAACACAAAAATTCAAAAAATAAATCAAATTCAAAAATAATCCAAAAAACTCAAATTAAACCTCCTACCTCATCTCTTCACCACCACCATGATGGTATGATTGGTGCCGCTGGTGGTGGTCTTCCTGCGGGACCTCCTCTGCCCTCCACCATTTCCTCTATCTCGTCTACTCAACAAACTCCTTGGTGGCCCACAACTAGCTCTTTAACCTCCAATAACACTCAATCTCACTCACCTTCACAACCAATAGCAATCTACCACCTCACACTGATGCACTAGTCAACTCGATGTCTCAATCACTAAAATGCTCTAGAGCTCACTTTTTCACTTTGTCACAAATCACAAATGACTTTTGGTGGGCTGCCAATCCAGTTTTTTTGGGTTTGGCAGGTCACTGATGTTAACAAAACCATGCCCTAGGCTGCTGACATAAGTCGATTTCCATTGACATCGACAGCTTATTGCGATCGACATTGGTTTTATAACTGATGTCAGTGGCCTTAAAACATTCAGTCTTCTTCAAAATGCCTAAAACATGCCCATAAAAACTAGCTCTCACACTAGAAGTCATTTTAACCTCCTCATGGGGCACATTGGAGATAATGTATGTCTCCCTACCCAACCACAAACAAATTGACATCACTTATATCTCACCCAAACTCGACACACGACCTTGGAGATCGCAACTATCTCCTCAGACCATGACCATTTTTGAGACAACTACGCTTTAGTTGTTTTGATTTCATATGCTACCTCATGAATAGTTAGCAAAATTGTCCATGACCCTCACACTTATTGTTGGATCGCGCTCCAGTTGATTCCCAGTATTTGTGACATTTTCATGTTTTCCAAGAGCACTTCCTAAGCCTAGGATACTTGGAACATGATGACCATTGGAGCTATAGCTTTGATCATTTAACCCAATTAGCTATGACTATGAGTTAGGGACTGGTTACTTTGATTTTAGCACTCCTAGACCTTGACCTACGATAATTTGACCTACCTATCACATGAAGTGGTATACACGCAATCTCAACTATTTTAGCATTCACATTCAAATCTCACCTTATCTATCTACTGCCTATCAAATCGGCACTCGATCTCAGCTTCCCTTCCCTCAAATCCCATTTTGAGGGGGGATACCTCATCCCTTAACTGGGGCAACTTACTCTTGTTTTTGTCTTGCAGTTCGTCAAGACATACCAAAAGACAAAAAGAGGCAAATGTAGACACCAATATTGTGTCCACCCCCCCTTGGTCCAACAACTCCTAACCCATAATTTATTAATTTAAAATAAATTATCTATTTTAAATTAATCATCCCCTCACCTTGACACCTCACCTAGACACCTCGCCTAAGACTATTTCTTACCCTATGACTCACCCCATGACTAAGTCCTTTAAACCATAACTACCTAAGACCTATTCCAACTTTCTAACTAAGCCTCATGCCTAATATACCTATCTTTTGACCGTTATCCAATGGCAAATGCACTTGGTGGGTGGAGAAACAGGCAAAAGACTACAAATAGCCTTTTTTCCCATTCCTCAGCCGCCGACGTCAGTCAACTGTCGACCGACGCCGACAGAATCGCTGATGTCAGTTACTTAAACTAACTTCTAACTTTGAGTCCCCCCTGACTCTTTTGATATCGATGTGTACGCTTTGAAACTAAGGATCAAAAATCTATTATCGCTCTCCAGGCTACAGAAACTCAGCAAATATCACTCCACACATTGGATTGAAAATATTGTACGAGATCTTTGACATCAGCCGCAACAGGAACAAGCATCCTGACACCCTTCGATCTTCACCTAAAAGCTAAGTATTCCTCTGGTTTCTATTTCACAATTTTAGAATAACTTAGTAATTGGTTCTATTTGCTATTTCTGAATACTGTGAAAGAAACCCAACTTCCTCCATGGAAGGGCTAAAAAGCCTTCCTCTAACTTTTATCCAACTCTCACACCAACCTACTACCTTTTGTCCTTTCTCAGACCCTATCCTCTTTCCCGTAACTCTACATAGACCCTCCAATTCCCAGAGTCCTATGTCCATTACATAAACAACCTAAAACTCGTCCAAAGCCTAATTGCCCCTACCAACATTGACATTATAACTGACGTCGACACCTTCTACTACCGACATCGGTAGCATAACCAACATCAGTGACTATGCAGACTAGAACCTACTTGAACAGCCCCTAAACCAGACAAAACCCTTTGACCAGCCTGCTGAGACTCATGGATTATAGGAGACAGGTACACAGCATTCTGCCTTTTTATTTTTGTAAGTCTTTTATCATTTCAATTTTATACAATCTCTTTGTCTTAAATAGTGGACTATCATCCCTCACATAGCTTTACGCTTCCGAGACCAAGCGCATAGCTTGGCAGTCCACTTCATCTTATTCTAACATTTTTTTTATTTAGATTCTTATTCTTATCTACAGGGGTCTTCCTCCACAGCCAAAGAGGAGCTCCTACAACATCTGGATAACGGTGCGCAACTTAATTTGGGTACGTACAAACCCCAAACCTTTAACCTTTAGTTTCTTCTTTTCTTCTAAATGTAATTAGCACAAAAACGTAGAGAAACACATGGTGAAGGCCAAGATGAATACAATAAGACATATAGGTATGGTAAGAGGAAGAAAAGATTCAAAAAATATAATAATAAGAATAAGTTCTTCAGAAGAGTCTCTACACCAAAAAGGATTGTAGTACATCAGATTCGAGTGAAGGCAGTGAATCTGAGTATGATTATGAAGATGATGAACCTGTTAAATATGAATCCCTCTTCATGACTAAGGAAGGAAGTTTCTCATATCAAAAAGAGTCTACTTGGAGTGATTCAGATGCTGATAGAGATGAGGTGGACTGTGAGACTAAATTGATGAATGCCCTTGAAGAACTGAAGATTGAGAAAAATATTAACAAGAAGATGAAGCCACAAATTAAGGACTATGAGGATCAATTTAGTGTGTTTGAAGCAATAATGATTGAAGATACCAAGCAACATGAAGATATGGTCAATCATCTTAGTTGTCAATTGGAAATACTATCTACAAGCCTAAAAGCTAAAGAAGATGAATGTTCAAGGTATGTAATTGAAAATGAGTCATTAAATGCCATGTTAGAGAAGACATCTAGTAAGGTGAAGTCATTTGTAAGCTTTGAAAAGTGCTCAAGTGATATAGATAATATTCTGAGTGGTCAAAATCATGCAAGTAATATAACTAGTCTTAGATACAAATAATAACTATAGAATGACACTCAAGACAAGATGAAGGCTCATGTGAACAAAGACAATTAGAATTTGAAGATAAATCATCAAACAAGGAAAGAAGGTACTATTAGAATGAAGACAAACTAGATCAAACAACCAAATGCCATGAGGTATGCAAATTTCAATGGTTACTATTATAATGTAATCAGTTTAGGTATAGAGATAGAGAATGCAAAAGACCTATCAAAAATGAGTTTGCATGGAACTATGATGGGGGTCATCAGTAAAAAGGTGTGAGAAAAGTTGAGTGTTTCAACTATCATGATGTGGGACATGTTACAAAACATTGTCCATTTAAAGTAAGTCAAGTTGAGTTTCCTTCAAAAGGTATTGAGTATTATAGTTACTATGACATAGGACATATTTCAATATTTTATTCAAATTAGGAAAGGCAAGATGAGTTTTCTTTAATAAGAATGATTTACTACAACTGTGAACAAGTTGGTCATATTGCTAAGTTTTGCAAGTAAAGGTTATCAAGTCAAGAACAATTTAATTAGGATCCTAGAGTGAAAGGATAAGGAAAGTTAACTCATGGAAACCAAATATCAAAAGTGTGAGTCATGATGATTATATAGGTCCAAGTAATCTATTTACTATGGTGGAGAATGCTACAAAAGTTGAAGAGTGACAAGGGATCTCTTTGTCTATTTATGTTGTGGATAAAGAGACCAAGCTCAAGGAGAAGACCAAGGTATTTTTTGAGGCTAGTTCTGAGGTAAGTGTGGATCAAAGTGAACATACTATTGTTTCTAATCAAGTTCCATACAAGGAACATTAGTTATCAGTACCTATTGATGAGTTTCTAAATTGTAAGGTGGATTCTTCAGATGAAAAGGTATGTCATGAATCTTTGTTGTCTCCCTATGTTGTCAATGAAATATTAGAATAAAAGGATAATATTGTAGTGGATTAGCATGTTACTTCTCTTAAGCCCAAGAATAATAACTAAAAGTATTAGATGACCAAGGAGGAGAAGGAATATGAGGAATTATGGGCAACTCCTGGTTTCACATTATTCTAGGACATTGTGAAGTAAGGTGTCTCTGCCAGTGCTTCTTAGGAGACATATTTTCTTATGGAGAAGCATGTATGTGTGCTCAAGATCATAATAACAATTAGTATAGAGAAGGTCATTGGTTAAGGGGGAGTAACAAGTTCATGAGCTTATTCCAAAGGTTTGTGAAGGAATTATAGTGTAGGGTCAAAATGGGTGTTTTCAGGTGACATAATGAGATTGATAGAATGTCAAGAAGAGTTTGGTGCCTAAAATGGTCTGTGCACTTATTTGTGATGTGTTCTAGGTGGTTTTGTGTCTTGATGATCTTGTTTGTGCTTTTTGGAGGTTTTTGTGTGCTCTCAAGTTTATCTTTCTTACTCCAGATCAAAACTATGGTATAGGAAGACAAGGCTCCCAAAGGTTTGGAGGCTCATTCTTGGGTTTATAAGTATGTGATGGTTGTCTCTAAGTGTGCAAGAAGTTTCAGAGGTGGGCATTTAGTATAAGAAGGTTTGTCGACCTTGTTTTGTTTTAAAATTCTAGGGTTTTTAGCTATGCTATAAAAGTGGTTTGCTTTATGAGTTGAGTTCTGAGGCTTTTTAATAGGTGTAAGGGGCTAAATGTAATGTCAAATCATACCTCACAAATATTTTAAGGTTTGTGGTTTTTAAATTATTTAAGTTTTTGTTAAGATGGGGGCCTAATTGGATAGTAGGTTTGTCAAGGAAGTATGTTGCAGAGGATGATCTAGGTCATGAAAATCAGTGTGCTTGAGGGGGCATATAAGAGTGCTCTGAATATGAAGTTTTAGGTCTTGAATATGTGTCTATTGAAAGTTTTGGGCTCTACAATTTTTAGGTAAGGACACAAGGAGTCTAGATAGGCCTAGTGTGAATATTTGATGTTTTTTCTCAATTTATCCAAAATAACAATGCATGAGTGTTTCAAAGTGACTTTTCAAGTTGGTTTAAAGCATGTTTCCTATTTGGTGAGTGGCATGATGTTCTGGTGGTGATCCTTGTGGTAGTTTGAGAGAGAAGGATAGTAAGCTTGTGTGGTTGTTCTTCATGGTGTGTGGAGATATAAAGATGATCAAGAGGTGAAATGGCTCAAATATCTTAGGGGGAGTCCTTCTCAAATGTTTCTTGTTGAGTTCCATTAGATTTAAGTGTTTTGTGTGTTCTTTCTTCACTGGTTGTAGTACTTAATTGAAAAAGAGTTTTGGCATGTAGCAAAAAGAAGGTGCCAAGGCAAGAAGAGGTAGGCTCAAGGTAAGAGGGAGTTTGTATCATCTTTATAAGGTGGTCATCTCCAATTGGTGGTATTTTTAGGTCCTCAAGATCATTTTATGACCACTTTGTCATTGTGTCAAAGGGGGAGAAAGTTACTATTATGAGAGTGCTTGAAGAGAGAGAAGGAAGGTGATTTGTATGATGGGTGTTAACATCAATGGCATAGGGGGGATTTTTGGAGATTTATTAGTGATGTCATGGAGGTGTCCAAGTGAGTGGATAAAGTGTCTTGATATTCTACATGTCAATGACAAAGTGTGAAGTGTATTTGTCCTAGTATGATTGAAGTAGGCTTGGTTGATCTTAAATTTTGGCATGATTAGAGATGATTAGAGATGATTAGGGATGAGTCTAAAGTATTTAGAATGTTAAAGAGGTCCTATCAAAGGTCAAGGATGATTGGATATCTTGTGGAAGTGTATGGTATTTATCTGGTTCTTCACTATTTTCATCTAGGCATAGTTGGCTCTGTGATAGAAAAATATGAGGCATATTGATGGCATTATATTTATCATGCACAAAGTTTATAGGATTAACTTGTTATATGAATGGATTCCCCTATGAAACTTGATCACATGGTTCAAATTTTAGGTCTTGAGATTGAGTGCAATAAAATTTATAATGGTGCAAAGTTGGCTTCTCAGATGGATTTCACTAAGTTCCTATACTTAGCCAAATTTGCAAAGGCATATCTAATGGTCCAAATTTTATTGCATCACAGATCGACGATGTGCAATCAATCTCATCTCAACTATGTTATTTGTTTAAGTTTAATTAGATTAGAGTAAGTAGTGTTATGATGACATACCTTGCACATGCAAAGGTTCTAGGAGTAGCTAGATACATAGATGGATTAATTTATGTGAGGATATCATATGATCAAAGTTTTAGGTTGAGAGGTTGTGTATAGAGAAAGATATAACCATGCATATTTAGCCTTCTAGGCATATTACAGCGGTTTTCATACTTAGTCAATTTTGAAAAAGTTAAAGATTAGGACTAGATGGAGATTTAATGTTTTGTAGATGATGATACAATAGATATCAATGATGCATAGTGAGTCAAATGGGTCAAAGTGTTTAATTTTTAGTAGGATTAAAGACCGAGCAACTTCGAGAAGATCAATTCGAATGCATTTGTTTCAAACTATTAGGAAGTAACAAGATGATGCCAAGTGTTCAAAGTTTAATGAAATAAAAGGCAAAGATCATGCTTCTTTTAAGATCTAATAGTGAGCAAGTGTTTGTATAGATACATATTAATGATGTGTATTGAGCGAGATGATTCTAAAGTGTCTAATGGTTAACAAGGTAAAGTCTAGGCTTCTCTCAAAGAGATTGATGGAATGCATTAAGTCAAATAGTCAAGATAAAGATCTAATGGTTAGTGATGAAAGGTAAAGACCAAACTACTTATAATAATATCAATGGTGCATGTTTAATCTAAGATTTAAGGTAGTGAGATGAGGTCTATGTGTTCAATGTTTAAGTGTGACCTTTGGCATTTGAAAATTTTAAAGGGAAAAAATAGTGCTTAGTATTTGCCTATAATTTTTGATCCAAGATGAATTTTCTAATGGTATAAAAATAAAATTTGAAGAGGACTGCATGATGCATCCAAAAAATCTAGCTATAAGGTATAAACATTTTTACAGTCAAAGATATTAAGATCCAAAGTTGACTACGTGATTGACCATGGTCTGTAAGTGACCTAAAAAGGATGTTTATGCTTGTTTTGATTTTGTTTGTATGTTTCATGATGAATTTTTTAAGCAAAGGATATATATTTTACTTAATCAAATTCCTTTTTATTTAACCACTTAATCATACATACAAGATATGCAGTAAAACTGAAAGTAATAACGTGCACCACATAAGAGAGAGAGAGACACCAGATTTTATGTGGAAACCCAAAATGGGAAAAACCATGGAGAATAATCTCAAGTATATAAATGAGTACCAACACCTTTTTTGAGCACCAACACAATAATGATTGATGAGCACCCACCCATAGGATCACCAACCCCTCTCGTGTATAAAATACCACTATCTCTCAATGTTGCTTTCTTAACAAATGATAGCACACTACTATATATCTTCTCTTTTCGCTACTTTCCTCTACTCTTCTTATCTAGATAAAATCATTCACTTCAATATATACAATAAATGGCATCCCAATCCTCATTTTATATCTTTCTAAATGACCTTTGGCATTCACCCTTTGTGACCTTTCAATTCACATAGAAAATGGCACCAAACTTACATGACCCTTTGAATCCTTTCTTTGTCTTTACTTGGTGACTCTTTGAATTCATCAAGGTGACCCTTCACTGGAAAATTCATCCTTTCCCTCTTTTGTCTTTAGTGATGACTCTTTGGATTTCTCAAGGTGACCCTTTATGGAGAAATGCATCCTTTTATTTTTTTGCCTTTAGTGATGACTCTTCGACTTCCTCATGGGAACTCTTCTATCTTTATGCAACCAAAAATATATTCATTAATATTAACACAAATTTAGACAAGATATAAACATTAAAAACACCTTTATACATTAAATTCTAATTTGACATCAATGACAATATTTCCAAAAATCTCCCTCTTTGTCTTTGATGGCAACCTAAAACTGTCACCAATTCTAAAAACCTATAATGCACATGCCAACCTAAAACTAAGACCTGTAAACTGAACCAACTAAAAATTTATAGTAACTCCCCCTTACTATAGCATCTTGTTTCCTTAACCTATTCCTATACCTATTCTTTGTACCTATTTTTTCACCTATTTATTGTACCTATTCTTGTACCTGTTTCATGTAGCTTACACTTATCTCCCCCTCAACTGATATACAAAATAATCTATCAACTCACCTTCTTATTATGCAACATATCCAAGACCCAACATCATCTACTATGCTTCAAAATTTCTTAAAAGTGTCTCCTTAAATCTTAGAAGAGACACCCCACATAAAGGGTCCTAGAAAAAAATCTTAGGAGATGCCCACATCTCCTTTGTTACTTCCTTGATCTTCTTGTGTCTTTCTCTTAGAATTCATTTAAGCATGTCTAACTTATTTGACTTACTAACCTCAACATTCGTGATGTTTTTCATCTTCTCAACTCTTTCAACGGTCTTATATTGACAAGGATCCTTCTTAAATGTAACAAGAGAATCTTCAAAATCCTTCTTATTTGATTCTTTATCCACTATAGCAAGTAATTTATTCTCGCTCTTAAACTCAACTTGATCAACCTTTACTATATTAGGTCTCCAAACCTAAATTTATATCTTCTCATATCTTATATGGGCTATGTATCCTTTGACATACCTTGAAGATCTCTTTACTCTATTTGGACATAATTTAGCAATATGGCCAACCTTATGACAATAAAAGCAAATAACATTTCTCATACCTTTTTCTTGAATGTGATTGAGATCTCCCTTTGATTGATTTATTCTCCTTATACAATCTCTTTCCCTATGACCAACATGATGATAAACAAAATAGTGGCCATGAAAATAATTTAAAAACTTGAAAGCATTGGGATGCCTGATTAGTTTCTTCAATTTAACTTTAAAACTTGCATCCTTCTTACCCTAGATTGATATTTCATGATCTTTATCAACCTTGATTATGATCCTCTCATGTTTATCCTTAAAAGAACCTAACTCAACCTTCAATTGATTACACCCTTCTTATCTTGATTTCAAACTTGAATATGTAACCTTTAGCTGATTCTTAAGATCCTAAATGAACATCTTATTTTCTTTTGCTTCTATAGCCAACTTAGAATCTAAGATACACCCCTATTCCTTAAGAGCCTCGACTACATATTTAAAATCTTGATTATCCTTCTTTAGCTGCTTGGCCATCATGGTTTTCCCTGATTTACCTTTAAGCTGTTAAACACTTTCTAAAGGAATCTACTCTGATACTAATTGTTAAGCATAGGATATATATTTTACTTAATCAGATTCCTTTTTCTTTAACCACTTAATCATACATTCAAGATATGAAATAAAACTAAAATAAATAACATACACCACATAAGAGAGAGAGAGAGACCATATTTTATGTGGAAACCCAAAATGGAAAAAACCACATAAAACAATGTCAAGTATATAAATGAGCACCAACTCAAGTTACAAAGTTAGTAAGCACCAACTTGAAGGAGAACCAACCCCTTTGTTGAGCACCAACACAATAATGATTCATGAGAACCCACCCACAGGAGCACTAGCCCCTCTTGTGTATAAAACACCACTATCTCTCAATGTCACTTTCTCAAAAAATGATAGCATACTACTATATCTCTTCTCTTTTCTTTGCTTTCCTCTGCTCTTCTTATCTAGATAAAATCATTTTCTTCCATACATACAATAAATGGCTTCCCAAGCCTCCTTTTATAGCTTTCCAAATGACCTTTGGCATTCACCCTTTGTGACCTTTCAATTCACATAGAAAATGGTGTCAAAATTACATGACCATTTGAATCCTTATTTATATTTACCTGGTGACTCTTTGAATTCCTCAAGGTGACCCTTCATGGAAAAATGCGTCCTTTCCCTCTTTTGTCTTTAGTGATGACTCTTCGGATTCCTCAAGGTGACCCTTCATGGAGAAATGCATTCTTTTCTTCTTTTGTCTTTAGTGATGACTCTTCGAATTCCTCATGAATCCTCTTTTGTCTTTATGCAACCAAAAATATATTCATTAATATTTAATTAATATTAACACACTTTTAGCCAAGATATAAACATTAAAAACACCTTTAGACATTAAATGCTAATTTGTCATCAATGATAATATTTCCAATAGAATTAGCTATTGGAAAGTGTTGTAAGCTCTATGAGGACAATCTATATGGATTTTAGAGGTGTGAATAATTGATATTTAGTATGAAAAATTACTTAAAATTTGATTATTTATTCATTCATGGTGATCTTGTATGCATGGCTATTATTTGAGTTGTTTGATCTTATGCATAAGAATGTAATGTTGACTGTAATCGTTTAAGGATGTCTAAGGGGACATGTGGAGTGGACCTATGTATTTGAAAGTGGTTTTGTGTTTCTATTTTTCTCATTGAAGTTCTAAAGGAGTGAATAGGTCTCTATGAGACCTATAAGGGTTATTAAAGCCTGATTTAAAGGAGTTGTTGCTTAAGGGTTACCCATGGATGCTATGGATGACCTATGAAGATGGTATTGAGTTGTGTATTAATGTGAGAGAAGCCTTAAAGGTTAAGGCAAGTTTAATGTCTGACCAATAATTTATTATTCATGAATGATCTATAAATAGTTAAATCAAAGATGGTGATTTCTAGACTTGAATGAGGCTTGTGTATGTGGAATAGAGCAAAGGGTTGAGAGGTGAAGGAGGGTAAGTGTGCCTAGTGGATGGGTAGATGAGAAAATCAGATTGAGGACTTATGTATGACTTGTAGATCATATTTCAAATGTCAAAATAGTTCTCTTGTAGGTTGAGGATGAGCGAAGAGATCTAGGTTGATCCAAAATGTTATTTTGGAGGCTTTGAGTGTGTACAAAGGCAAATTAAAGGTTGTGTGAGCTTAGTGGTTTATTTGAGAAGATGATCAAAGTATGGAATATGTGTATGAGTGTGCAGGGTTGAAAAGAGATAATATACATTGTATCTCTATCATATTGGTAAATAATCAGTGATCTAGAGATGTTCATGTCATAGGAGGGTTAGAAGGACTTGATCATCCTTAAGGGTAGGTGCTCCTTGTGAAACATGTGTTTCACTAAAGGTCTTTGGTTAGAAGGACTTGATAATCCTAGGGGATGGTTCTCCTTATGGAACAGTTGTTACACTAAATTATGGTCAGAAGGAATTGACTAGTCTCATGTTTGTAATACCTTATATGATAAGTAGTCCATATGTTTATAGGATTGAGAGTGGGTTTTATTCCCCAAGAGGGTTTCCCACATAGATCTTGTGTTGTGTATGTGATCTTACCTTATCTTTCTTGTTCACTGCTATGAATGTTGTGTATGCTTCATAAACGTATGAGTTGAATGTTTAAGGACTTGAAGGTTTGGAATTGAAGTTGGATTATATTGCTTCACTGATTCACCCCCCTCTCAATGATTGTACCTCTAACAATACCATTTAATTATCACATTTGAGACTTCCTTGGAGATGTTATCTAACTTTAAATTGGATTCCAATACTCAATGCATCCATAAACTTAAGAAGGATCACAATGTTCACAAAGGGATTCAACATCACATTTTCTGGAAAGTGCATAGTGTATCCCTTACATTTCATGTGACCACCAAAGTCACCTCATACATTCACAAGGTTAGCATTGTGTATTTAATTAAAACAAAAAATTATTTTATTTAATTTTGTTGCAGCCATCGTATATCCACATGACCCTTGCACTTAAAATTTTGTTGCATAAACAAGTGACAATGGTCAACAGTCAGAATGGATCTCAAATAGAATAAGTTATGATTTAATTTCCAATGTATCCATGTTAACAATAAATTATGACTTGTTCTAATTTCACTACATGAATTTAAGGGTTTGGGATCATGATACGTGTCATCATCATAAATGGCCTATAGTCACACCTAAGCCTTTATGTTGAATGAAATTAATATTTTTCCTAAGATAAAAGGATAAGGAGTCCATATATACACATTTCTACCAAGTTAGACCATAACTTTCCACCTGGCCTCTACACAAACAAATATTAATGCCATAACTACAATGAATTCTAAATGGATATTCAAGCTAGACTCATATTTATCCCATGACCTATGTCATAGTGGAAATATCCAAACCATCCACATGCCTTCATCACATTGGAACAAGGTCATGGAGTGGACAAATCTCAAAGAGTGTTTATGTAAAAGTGAAAATCTATGCAATAGGATCTTCTATCAAGTGGCACAATCATGAAGGGTTTCTTCTTGAAATAAAAGTCTAATTAATACTTTATAAGGATGTGTATAATATAATAAATCCACATATTATTTATTAATGAAGTTTAGGCCACCATGACTTAAGCCCAAAAGGACTATTCATATATCTAGTCATTTTTAATATAGTGGTAGGTCCATACACAAAATCCAAGCAACCTCACCTTAAATTTTATGTGGAAAGAGTCTAAATTTGAGATGTAATGATGATGACACTTGTGAGAATTCAATATTCAAATATCATGTAATCCACATATTCAAAAAAGGAGTGATCACTATGTCACCCTGTGATGGCACGATGGTGTTAAGTGGCATGATCTTAGCCATTCTTTTCACATAGACCAGACATAGTTGCATGAACCAAAATCAAATGAAATAAAATATGATTTACAAGAAGGAAACTAAAAAACAAATTTAATCACAAAGGGAATTATTATCCTCATCATCACTATGAATGGATACAAAATTTGAAAATGGTCATGATCTAAAATTTTGAAGTTTCATCTTGTTGATTATTAAACTACAACCTATCCTTCCTAGTGACTATGATTCACAAGACACAAATGAACTAAGTGCATCTAACCACATCTTGTTATTTTTACATGGGGATGGGTAATTTTGTGAAATCACTTTAGATCCCTTAAGTGTATACATAATTATGCATAGTGACCTTTAGGATATTTTATACACAGAGCCTTATATAACCCTCAATATTACAAAGTTGAATCTAAGGATATTAGTTTATTTTGCTAATGGCCAATATTAATATTGATATAAATGTATAATTTTAGCTAAGAGGTTTAACCTCTATTGAAAGTGGCCACATTAGCACTCAACCTTTGAGAGCTAGTTAAATCATTCACATTGATCTTTATTTGCTTAACCAAAGAGTTATGGATTGTACCAAGTGGTCTACTATTATTATTCACAAAAATTAGTGTTTTCAACTAGTGTCAAGGATCACTAGATAAGGCTACTATAATTATTAATATCAAGCCTAATGCTTCATAGGTTATAACATTCCTTTATGTCTTACATTCATAAGATTCATAATCTAATATTTTGGACTAATTTATATCCAAATGTATCCTTATATTGAAGTAATGCAATCCTAATTTTTAATATTCATAGGTTAGCCTTACCAATGGCTTGGGTATCTACCTTACATCCTAATGGTCAAAGGGAGAGAAGTCCATCTATTAATAGAAGTTGGATCATGTAGCTATAAACTCCAATGTTTATTATATTTCTATTTTAAATGCTTAAATCCAAGTAAAGATGCAACATGGAGTTATAGATTTTTTTATATCTTTACTTCCTTCAGAGTGAATAGGCATATCATTAATCACATAGAGTGCACTAATTACTAATATAATTTTATTCTAAGTAAGAGGATCTCAAAGGTTAAATTTTTTCCTACTTATTTATAATACAAACACATCTCCCTTTTCATAAAAATAATAAATATACAACAATCACAATGAGTTTTAATATTGTAATGATGGAAAAATAATTAATCAATTCCAAGCATTTTATATCACCTAATGATCTAAACAAAACTATCATAACATAGTAACTTCAAATCATA
The DNA here is from genome assembly GCA_037957365.1 of Torreya grandis. NCBI lineage: Eukaryota > Viridiplantae > Streptophyta > Pinopsida > Cupressales > Taxaceae > Torreya > Torreya grandis. The sequence goes on along the minus strand of JARHVA010000171.1, from coordinate 1,300,972 downwards.
ACATTTCCACTATCCAAGATCATTTCAGTATGACTATTTTCTAAGATGAGATAGATTTTAAAGTTATAACATTTGTACCTAATTATGAAAATTACAAGCTTGATTGGATAGTGATGTTATGATCATGAGAATATATATGGATGAAGGTATGATTTGGTTCCATGATCCACTTAGCCACACTCATGGCAATTGCACATGTCGGTAAGGGGGTAATGAGGAATCCTCTAGCTACTCTAACTAAATACTCACCCACTAAATGTCAACCTAATAATTTTTCCCCAAACTAATGGTATAACCTTTTATCATTCACTCATTATTATGATATAACTATAAAAAGTGAACTTATATAGGGAAAGTTTGTACAAGGGTTTAAGCAAGAAACAATAGTCAACTCAAGGTGGAAATAAAAATTAAAAATATAAGATAAAACCACTAACAAGGTTTACAAATCAATCAAAGATAGATTCACAAATGAAATGAATCCACACTAGCATATTCAAAGGTTCAAAGAGATATCTCATTGAAATGGAGTCCCCAAACCCATAGTTCCTTGAAATGCAAGAGTTGTCACATGGTATGTAATCACATGCTTAATTAAAAGATAATCTTGCCTATAATTTGAGTTTAAAACCCCATAAAACACATGAATTGGGACTTAACCACCTCTCCCAACACCTTGGTGAAGGACTTTACCTACGTAGAAATGTATTCATAGATTTAGTGGATGCGAAGATACTTCTTGTGCAAATCTTAATTCTTATCCATCTTCTAACCCACCCAAACAAATCATAGAGGGTAAAAAACATAATTTAGAGAAAAGAATAATTTTGAAATATGTCAGACATTATAACTATTATCATGAAATATAAATATTGATAAAATAAATTACCATAAATAAATAAGATGCACATATCATTGAATAAAGTCACATCATTTAATAAAATGGAAAAAACGTGAAATGGAAACATAAAAAAAGGAATTTTACAAAATAAAATAATATCCATAGATGATTAAACAAATACAGATCCTTCAAAATGGAAAAAAAATTACAACAATAAAAATTACCTTAACATGGTTGTGGTTTTTCCTTGTCGCTCACACAATATATTCTTTAAATTCACTGTCCCCACAACCTTATTTCATAATAAAAATTATTCTCATTCCACTTTTGGTGATCATGCCAATTGAACAAACCCTTCTTGGGAGATTTGGCCATGTCTCCCCTTCTTCAATAGACTACCTTATATATATCATTCCTTTCCTTCTTAGTAGGGTTCTATAGGTCATAAATTCTTGGAAACACTTACTATCATTTGGTTAAGTCATATTGAATTCAAGAATGGTGATCCTAATGTAGTTCTGAATTATTATTAATTATTGTGGTTGATTGCATCTCCTTCATCATCATCCTGGTGGAATCTACAAATGTGTTGAAATCCTTAATGTATTTAGTAGGATCATTGGGATTTATTTTGGAAGTTTTGGCTAAAGAGAACAAGTTTTCTCTTTGATAAAATTATACCTCTCCTTTTTTTCTTATGTTTACCATATTCCTCTTCCTCACTCTCTATATAGTCCCACTTTACTTGTTGAATGGAGTGGATACTATGGGTAACTCTATCAAAACTAGATTTTTCCTTTCATCTCCAACATTCTGCATCTCCCTCACCCATTTAGGAATTATAAGTTCTATTGTTTATTCTTCTTGGGCAAGTTATGAAGATGTAGAATGTGGAGAGTTCATTGGAAGGGATGTGATCACAGTGGTTGGTAGTGAGGTACTTATTTGAATATAAATTTGGGGGAATTTTAGGCCAACCACTTCCCATAGAGAGGTTTCTTTTATGGGTGTTACCTCAACCAAGAATCCAGTTAAACCTGGGGTTATTTCTACAATCATTGTTACTTTTGGAATGGCCAATGGTTTGAGCATGGGAAGTTATATTTGGGTTAAATTATTCTTGCAAGATGGTGACTTATTAAAAATAGAAATTGTAACTAAATTCTCAAAATGGATTTTCATAGGAGTCCTTATTAGTTTTAACTTGGAAATAATATCTAAATCCATACTTGTACCAATATAATTGGATGATACAATGTTAGGCATTAATGAAGGCAAACTTAAAATTGGAATTTATACATTAGGCACTGAATAAATAATAGAAGAGACTACCTCATCAATTTTTTGTATTTGTTATTGTGTGAGGCCAGCTAAGGTGTCTCCTCCTTCTTGCACACCCAGACTCAAAGATTTGGCTTTATCCAATTCCACTTCTTCATCACTAGTTATACCACACCCATTTCTTGGTCTTCTTACTCTGAATGGTAATCAACCAAACATATGACTTGTCTCGATTATTCTTCTTATCCAAAATCCATTGTATTATTTGCATCTTTTTCCTCTTCCTCACTAGTTTCTTCTATAATAAGTGGACAAAGTGATGGCCTCTCTTCTAATTTTTTATCTTGGAAGGGAGAATGGGAGTCCTTATGCTTCTTATGATAGGTTAATATGGGTGGAGTGAAATGTGGATGAGATGATAAAGAGGTTATGGGAACAACTATGGTGAGAGGTGGAGCTGAAGGTGATGAAGTAGAACGGGTAAGTGGCACAGGGCTTCCCTAAAGGAACTGAGGAGATTTCAAAGAGTTAGGGGTAGTTGGAATTGAAGTGAAATACATTTGTTGGAATTGAGGGAGGCTCACTTGGGTGACTGTAGTAAGAGGAGGCAAAAGACTCATCATAAAACTACTCTTCCTTTGATCAACTAAGGAAATAATTGGCCTCTCCCTTATAGTTGTTGTTCCCAAGACCTATTCATGTGAAGTTATTGAAGTAGAAAGGATTTGAATACCAGTAATTCCTCTCAAAATATTCCCCCTCACCAACTAAGGATTTGATTCCCTTTTAATCCAAGATTGATCTAGTTACTCTTTTATAGCTTTTACTAAAGAGAGGAGATGTTGATTCGGTGGAGGAGACCCAAGTGGTAGAGATGGAGGGCATTGTTGAATCCATGCATTTTGGGCCTCTTATTTTGTTGCCTCTGGGTTGGATTGTAGGGTTTGAGAAAGTATCATAGACATTTTATTAACTTTCATCTTTATCCATACTTTAAGAACATTCGATGTATTTAAGAAAATTTGATCATGATCATATGCCTGGTGATTATAAGAGACATGCAGTTTATGATTTTATAGGATAGTTTTGAGATACCCCCTTATTTTATTCCTTGGGTCCCATTCTATGAAAGGTGCAAGATATAAGTTATACTATGTTCTAGCCTTACCAAGTTTAAATTAAATGTGACCTAGTCACATATTGATGTTGTCTAATGCTGAAAGGAGCCTTAAAGTAGTAGGATAAATGTCTCTAACCTAATTATTCATCAATACTATTGAAGAATTGATAAGTTATTTCATATTCTGTAGTGTCATCCATAACATTATATGGTAATAGTAAATGAGTAGTCCTTGTAACCTCCACTTGAATGATAGTTACATCCGAATATAATAATTAATCTCCCATTTTGTTAAGGGTCTATGTTATGTTTTTTGACATTCTTCATTGGGTACCCAAGATTTCTTGGTATATATGAGGATATACCTCATTGATTATCCTTTTGATTTCATTCCTATACCTATGAATGAACATAAAATATAAATTCTCTCTAACCCTATTTCTAAACTATTCATCTAAGGGTTGCCATTCCTGACCATAAGGCTTGTAAATAGTGGTCATTACTACAACCATCAAGTAAGACACCATGTAGAAATTGTCATCCTCATTCCTTCAATTAGAATAAAGTATATGTGTCTTTAACCATGTGCTTATGATCTCCCCCAATGCTACCAACTTTTTAGTTATCAAGATTATATCTAATAGTGGAACCCATTGAACTTGAACATAGACAATACTTAGGAAACCATATAACCTATTCAATAATGGAATTACTATTTCAAATACAATTCTAAAGTTAATGATGTAATTGGAGGAGATTGGCCTCTTTGAATTTATCCTCTGTCCTTTTGCCAGCCATTGCTTCAACTTTTCATCTATAGTGTTATGTTCAAGCCAAGCATTAGCCAAGACTTGATTATAGGTGGTCTTAGGGTAGGGAATCCTAAGATATATTTTGAATTCCCTTCCCAAGATGTAAGCAGAGGTAGTATTGAATTTATTTACATGAATGGTGTCCCCAAAAGTGGTTCCATTAAAAAATAAAACTTTCAAGTAGTCAATGCATGGTATTACCTCAGGTTTATCCATTGCCTGATGGAGACCTTGCTCTTTAATTGACAACAAATCATCTATGTATTATTTGGACACTAGAGAGGATTTATCTTTTATGGAATATGACTGATTGATTTGACCTCTTCCTAGAGTGTTGAGTAATGTGAGAATTGGAAGTTAAAGACACTTTTCTCAAGTAATGTATAATTGTATTTAGGCAATCCTAAAATAAATATTGGGAGGGTACTACATGCTTACCTTATTTTGATAAAGAGGCCATTTTTATCCTTTGGTTGATGTAATTCCTTTGACATCCTAGACTAGTTTATTTTGAATTTATTGGATAAATAAAATTAGGGATTGTTTGATGTTAGGAAGCTTGAGAATGAACTTTTTGAACAAAAGAACAATAACAAAGTGAATCCTAATTTTCATAGTTCTTTTATATATCACTTGTAGGCCTGAGTATTGAATGTATTCATGCACCTTAAATGAAGATAATGAACTTTTTATATTAATTTCCATTTCAATTTTAATGTGCCATTCAACTTTGGTGGGTGCCCTTACTTGCCAAATGATAGTCATTTGTTAATTGTTTACGTCTATTCATTACTTTTGAGACAAATATCATTTAATAATTGACTTGTTCCTTTGACATGCTATTGATTATTCTCTTTTATGTTTTATCCATACCTTCCCTAGATAATGCCACTTGTCAAGTCCTCGTAAACCAACCGTTTAAATTTATTCATTATGATGGGTAGGTCCTGTAGGGTCAAGTTAATGTGATCAAGCCATGTGGTCTGATTTCAGAGTATTGGAAGCATAGGGGCTTGGGGAATTAGATGTTAGGTTCTGGAGCTAAAAGCTTCACTGATGCAAACATGGAGGAGGTTGTAGAAGAGTTGTGGAGTGTCACAGACGCCGGTGTCAGTCAGGCCAACCGACGTCGGCAGGTAGGAGACAGGAAGGCAACCGATGTTGATCAGAAGTCGGCCGGTGTCGGCACCCCCCAGGCAGACAGGGACCGATGTCAGTCACTTGTGTGGTTTGAGCTGCGAGTGTTTTACGGGCAGTTAGTTGACGAACCAAGTGTTTGCATGTTGAGAGCCAATTTTAGACTAGAAGCTACGGATCTAATTATTGTGATTAGGTGTCTAATTATTGTTTGCATGAGATATATTTAAGAGACTCATTGGTTGTATTGTAAACTCATGCTAGAGAGTAAGAGAGCAATATTATAAGCTCCTTCTATGTGTGAGGTGAGCATGATGTGTTCCTCCTAGTGCCACAGTACCAAGTGTGGGTGTTGGATTGGAGAATCAGCAGGTTTCTTCATGTATGTATGATCTTGGTCATCAGGTGAGCATGGCTTCTATAGGAGATATACATGGTAAGTAAGATCATTGATTTGCAGGTGTATGTGTGTGCAAGGTCAAGGTTCATAGGTGTGTAGAACCAGATTGATTTTCAGGTTTGCAAGATCAGAGAGGACAGCAACACAATAGGGAGCAGAATCAGGTGGGATCTACTTGGAGTACATTGAGTACTCTTGGAGTGCATGGAGCACTTGTGGAGTGCGTGGAGCATAGGGTAAGGTAAACACCAACTCAGAGTTGAGTTGGGTGTTGGGACCTAAGGGAGAGAGCTTTGAGGGAAGATTTATTGTTTATGCCCTAGAGGTGTGGGAGCCCTAGAGGTGTGTAAGGAAGAAGAACTGTGGCAGCCTTCTTTGTTGTATTTCCTTTTGAAAGAGTTTTAATACAAGTTGTGTATTGTCTCTCATATCATGTGTTATTTCTAGATTCTATTTACTTGTTGATTTTGGTTATTTCCACATATTAAGTTGCTTGGTAATCAATTGTGTGCTTTCGGTTATTATTTATATCCCAACACGTGGTATCAGAGCTAAGGTTGCAGGGAGCAATTTTTGTGTTTGGTTATAGGTCACTCTCAGGGGTTTCTAATTGAGTGGGATTAGAGCAATGGCAGATCAAAGTAAGCTAAGAATGGAGGAGTTAAAAAGCACAGATGGTCACTTATGGTCCAATGGAAATAAAGAGCAGGTAAAAGAAGATTGTTGGTTGGTAGCAGATCAACATGAAGGAACTGAAGATGCAGATGTTGCAGGTGTTGTAGCACAAGATGATTTGGGAGGTTTCTTGGATAAAGTTAAATCTTGGATAATAGATTCTATTGCCTCTTTCCATGCAGCCCTAGGGAGAGGAGCTGGTGAGCCTTGTCAAAGAATTGGCAAAGGGGAAGTGAAGCTAAAATTGCAGGCGGTCAACACATGGGTGTTGAAGGAGGTCATGTAGGTCCCAGGTTTGGAGATGTGGCTAATTTCTTCAGAAAAGTTGGGTGATGAGAGATGGACAAGAACTCTCACAGTGGATGCATTTGAATTAGCTGGTGGTAAGAAAATAGGTACTCTTTATCTACTTGTTTATATTATTGATTCTTCTTCTGTTGCAGAGACGTGGCTTCGTAGGCTTGGTCACATGAGCAAGAAGGAGATGCATGTTCTTAAGCGAAAGACAGATATATTTGATAGGCTTAAGAACTGGAAAGCCTTGGTGTTTATGGAGGAGATGGAAATACAGAGACCAGTGGATGTCGCTGGATACTTTTGAGCAGGGCAGGTTGGACATGGGATTGATTCAAAGGAGCTTGCGGGTTAAAAGTCATCACTCACAAGAAAACATAGGTACCAACATCGGTAGGAAAACTGACATTGGTAGTAGGTAAGATTGACGTCGATCAGGAGGATTGATGTCGGCAGCAAGAGGACACTGATGTCGGTAGGGTTGGTAGTCAGGACAGGCGCAAGAATCGACGTCGGTCGGATGCAGACTATGTGGTGACCAAGGTCGGTCACTGTAACAGAATTTGGGTGGATAGCAAGCTATCAAGGAGTCTCAAATGCCCATATGGAAGATTGAAGATGTAAGTAAGCCTCAAATTCATTGTTCCTCTTCTTTATACTAGTTGCTGAGTGCAGAGCAGGAAGGATCCAAGAAACAGTGGGAGCATGGCAGGAATATGATGCAGAACCAAGCAGGAGATTTGGTAGGGTTGCCAGTAGGTATGAAAGCACAGAGATGAATGGATACCTTAGTTGAAGAATAGAGAGAATGAACACGTGAGACAGAAGACCAGGGCATATGGTCTTGAAGAAGCTGCAGGACAGTGGTACAGGGTTTGACAGGTGGATGACAAAGCATGACTTTAGTCAACATCAGGGTAACTACTGTGGTTTGTCTTAATAGGGGGATGATGAGTCATGACATCATTCTGTTGCTGTATGTGGATTGTATGTTTGCTAGCAGGTTTGTACATATAGGGTTTTGCTGAGCTAAGGGTAAGATTAGTTCAGTGGTTTGCTATGAAGAATTTGGAGCAGCAAAATTCTTTGGCATGGGAGACATGGGAGATCACAGGTTGATTTTGTCTCCAGTGGGAGCTGATGTGAATTAGGTGTTGGTGAGGTTCAGGATGCACAATCAGAGCACACTAAGGGCTGGACAGTTCAGTGTCTGAAATCACATGAGGTATGGTATAGACCTGAGTTTGCCCAAGTAGTGGGTGTTGTCAGAGAGTTAGGAGCCAATTCGGAGAAGTGGATTCTCAAGGATTTGAGAGGGACCAGCAGCAGAGATTCATGCTATTCAGGGTCAGGAATTCACTACATGGGTTTGTAGGTTTGAATGTGGTAGGGTACTCAGATGATAGGAGGTGCACCACAGGTTGTGTGGTGGGTTGTCTTTAGGATTGAGCTTGAAGAGGGATACAAGCCAGGAAATAGATTAGACGGGGTACAGGTACAGTGTAGCTATTTATCTCCAAGTGGGAGATTGTTAGTTTATGGAGCTAAAAGCTTCACTAATGTAGACATGGAGGAGGTTGCAGAAGAGTTGCAGAGTGTCACAGATGCCGGTGTCGGTCAGGCCAACCGACGTCGGCAGGTAGGAGACAGGAAGGCAACCGACGTTGATCAAAAGTATGCCGACGTCGGCACCCCCCAGGCAGAAGGAACCGACGTTGGTCACCTATGTGGTTTGAGCTGTGAGTGTTTTACGGGCAATTAGTTGATGAACCAAGTGTTTGCATGTTGAGAGCCAATTTTAGACTAGAAGCTGCGGATCTAATTATTGTGATTAGGTGTCTAATTATTGTTTGCCTAAGATCTATTTAAGAGACTCATTGGTTGTATTGTAAACTCGTGCTAGAGAGTAAGAGAGCAATATTATAAGCTCCTTCTATGTGTGAGGTGAGCATGGTGTGTTCCTCCTAGTGCCACAGTACCAAGTGTGGGTGGTGGATTGGAGAATCAGCAGGGTTCTTCATGTATGTATGATCTTGGTCATCAGGTGAGCATGGCTTCGATAGGAGATCTACATGGTAAGTAAGATCATTGATTTGCAGGTGTATGTGTGTGCAATGTCAAGGTTCACAGGTGTGCAGAACTAGATTGATTTGCAGGTGTGCAAGATCAGAGAGGACAACAACACAACAAGGAGTAGAATCAGGTGGGATCTACTTGGAGTATGTTGAGTACTTGTGGAGTGCGTGGAGCACTTGTGGAGTGCGTGGAGCATAGGTGTAAGGTGAACACCAACTCAGAGTTGAGTTGGGTATTAGAACCTAAGGGAGAGAGCTTTGAGGGAAGATTTACTGTTTATGCCCTAGAGGGGTGGGAGCCCTAGAGGTGTGTAAGGAAGAAGAACTGTGGCAGCCTTCTTTGTTGTATTTCCTTATGAAAGAGTTTTAATACAAGTTGTGTATTGTCTCTCATATCATGTGTTATTTCTGGATTCTATTTACTTGTTGATTATGGTTATTTCCACATATTAAGTTGCTTGGTAATCAATTGTGTGCTTCCGATTATTATTTATATCCCAACATTAGAATGGTATTCCTTTTGGTGAAGAATCTTTCATGATTCTGGGTGATCATGATCAAGACATGTGGAATGATCTCAGAATCTTAGATACTTTAGAGCTTAGAAATATTGGATTGCAAGAAAAAAATCACTTAACCTTCCCATGGATGTAAATTATCATGAATGTGCCAAGTTTTGACTGCTCAGAACCCCAAAATATTGAAAGCTAAAGATCATTAGATTAAAAAATAAATAACCACTTTACCTTATTATGGATGTGGATTACTTGATCGAGACACGTGGAATTATCTTGGAAGCCCAAAGACTCAGGAGCTCAGAACTATTAGCACATGAGAATGTGAAACTATTAAATTTGCCAATAAATAAATTAAGTTTTTATGTTTTTGTTTTAACATGAATATGCCTCATGATGATTTTTTAGAGCCTAAAAGGATCGAAAGCTTAGAAGACTTAATATTTTGTAATCCTACAAAGATCCAAATGACTTCAAATTTTTATAATCATCCAAAACTCTAAATGATGTGAGAGCGATATGTGTCACAACTGTGCATAATATTTATTGTGGGTCTGCTTGGAGAAAAGTAAAGGCCTTTGGATATTAACCCTATGATCAAAATATATACACTAGGACATAGAAATATTAGATTTGTTAGCTTGTAAATCAGAACATCATATCAAAGTAAAATTCATAAAATTCTAAGGTTCAAAAAGACTTAAGATACTAGTTTAAGGTTGATTTTTAATTGGAGAAAAGTAATGGTCTTTGGATATCAATACTATGATAGAAATATATATACTAGGACATAGAAAGATTAGATATGTTAGCTTGAAATTCATAACATCATATCAAATTAAAATTCATGAAACTCTAAGGTTCAAAATTACTTAAGATACTAGTTTAAGCTTGGATTTTTATGAATTGAACTTGTGCAATGTTTAATTTTATAAAATAGATTTAGATGAAAAATGCATGATACATTAGTCATAGATATTTAGGCTCATATCTACCCAAATAAAGGTTTTCCAATAATGGGTCCTTGTTTTAAAATTTAAAAAACTGGTGTGTGTGTGTGTGTGTGTGTGTGTGTGTGTGTGTGTGTGTGTGTGTGTGTGTGTGTGTGTGTGTGTGTGTGTATGTTAGGACACAACAAATGACAACTCATAGGGGAAATACTCCTATGTATTTTGAGAACCCAAATTTTCAAAAATATATTTTGACAAAAATTTATTCTTATAAAATAAAGAATAAGTAAATCTAACTTCTAGAACAAAACTCTTACTTCCTAATACAACATACTAACCTTACCATTCCTTAGATTTGTGTGTGATCTAGTGAAATTAATTTCTCTTGGTCATGAATATTTTGACAAAGACCTGAATAAACACTGTAGGTTTTATTTTGAATTTTGACCTTGTACCCAATGAAAAAATAAAGCATGGGCATTACTCTACTTCCATCTAGACATCCATGGCCTCAACAGAGATACCTCTTGTTCCACTCAAAGCGTTGCTCTACTTCTAGGTATGTATCCATAACCTTGGTAGAGTTTAATTGAATCACCTACCCTCTCATTATTTTTTATTTATTTTTAATCAAAGATAGAGGGAGGTTAGGAACCACCTTTGTCTAGATGTATGAAATACAAAACAATTATTGGTCAATATGTCCCTATCATTGTGTTTTTGGTAATATGTTTATCATCTCATGCCCAAGTTTTAGCATATGATAGTGTAGTGCATATTTGGAGGGAAAATTTTATTAAACCACATGATTATATCATAACAAGTGACAAAAAATATGTAATCCTATTCAATCTATTAAAAAAAATAGTCACAATACATACCTGCGCTCCTTTCAAGTATCATCCCCTTTCTTTTGGTATGTCCTTTTCGATTTAGTTCAAGAAATTAATTGAAATGGTTCTAAAAATTAGGAAAATAAACCATAAAGCATGGAACTAATCTATCAAAATAAAAAAAAAACTACCCTAAAGGAAAACAAGCATAGAAAATAAGAAATTTAATATAGAAAGCAAGAAATCTAATCTAAGAAGTGGGAAATCTAATATAGAAAGTAGGAAATCTAATCTACTACTAATCTAAATATCCATTTATAGTTCACTTTGATGCATTTCAAGTTGGGTAAGTTATGAAGTAATGATTCAAAAACTCTCCATTGATTGGAAAGGTGAGTTTATTACCTTGGAAGTCTTTTAACTGAAAGACATTATTTCTAAGGATTTTTAGATACCTGATATGGTCCAATCCACAATGGAGTGAACTTGTCATAGTTATCTTTATTTTCATGTGCTTTATCCTAGAGGATAACCATGTATAAAAACCTAAAATCCTTGATTTTGGATCTCTTATCAAATTAATTTTTGATAATATCCTAATGTTTATTGAAGTTGTGTAGTGCTTCATCTCTTATGTCTTCTAATTTGACTATCTCAAGTAGTCTAGAAGTTATTCTCTCATCTTCACCCATATACTCTTACATGAATTGGTATGTTGGTAGCTTGAGAGTGATGGGAAAGATTGGTTGTCATTCATATATTGGTAGAAAAGGTGAAGCCTTAAAATCTTGCTTGTGCCTATTTTGGTCTACCCATAGTTCATATTTTAATAAACTTGATATACCATTCTCTCAGTTTGTTCCATGTAGACTTCTTTATGGCATCCATTAGGGTATTATTGGTTGACTCAGCCACTCCATTTCCATGTTGGTAATGGTTTGAAGAGAACTTGAGGGTGATCTAATTGTGGTAAGTCCATTATGTGAATTCAATAAATTATAATGCTAGACCTTTATCATAGATCAATGAAATGGGTGTGCCAAATTTGGTGGCTATGTTTCCCTCTAGGAAATTGATGACATATATGGTTCATGAATTCTTAGTAGCAATAGACTCTATCCACATGGTATAATAATTAGTAATTATGAGGATGAACTTATGTCACTTTAAATAATTTAGATTTATCACCCCAATAAAGTCCAGGCCCCATTGATTGAAAGGGCATCCTTCAATGACTAACTGTAAAGACATAGAAAAATTCACCTCTCTCTTCCTAAAAACTTGACACTCGTGGTAGATTATAACATGGTTATGGGTTTCCTTGAATATTTTAGGCTAGTAATAGCCCATCCTTAGAATAGAATGAGTTGTAGTACTATTAGATGGATGCCTGCTACCAACCTTTTGATGTAGGTTATTCAGGATGTCATTAACGTTTCCTCTTTAGAAATTCAACTCAGGTAGATGCATTCATAATTATTTCTATAAAGGACCCATTTCTTGATCATGAAATGAGTTTATTTAAGCATAAGGGATTATTTTTCTCTCTATTTAAATATAGAGGGCATATCCCTATAAATAGGTAATGGATGATATGTGAGTACCATTCCCCTCCTGTCACCTAGGACTCATTAATTTATTTGATGTGGATGTGTGGGTAAATTTAATTCATAAAATAGATGAGACCCTAGCCTCTTTCCATTTTAGGTTATCCAATGTCAAGGTCAAACTCTTGAAGTTTGACCATATTTCCTTGCCCTCTCTCCCAACTCATTTTGGCTAAGCATGAGTTTGACGGTTAAGTCGAGGATAATGACATACATCATATTTCATAAAATATAATGTTTGAATTTTTTGATAGCCTTGATCAAGGCATATATCTACTTAAAAATTATGTAATAATTTAGTTCTACATCCTTCAGGTTGGTATTCATGAAGGCAATGTGATGTTCATTGTCTTCCACCTTTTGCATCAAAACTACAATAGTAGTATGTTCTAAAACAAATAAATAAATATAGAAATATTTATTAAAATATGTGTTGACTAGGATTGGGGATTGAGTAATTTATGTTTTGATGTCCTAGAAATATTTCTTGGCCTCTATTGCCAACTCAATCTTGGCATCTTATTTTTGCATGACATTTAATGGTTTGATGATTTCTATAAAACTAGAAATGAACTTTCTCATTAAGTTGATCTTGACTAAGAAAGACTTTAGATATTTCTTGTTATTGGGTAGAGGCAGCTTATAGATGGCCTGGATGTAGTTTGGATTGATAGACATCCCTTATTTATTCATACTATGCTCCAATAATTTTCCTTTAGTAACTCTGAAAATGCATTTTGTGGGTTCAAAGAAACTCCATACCTTTTGCACATGTCTAGGACTTTTTGTAGTTGGCCTATGTGGTCATATCAGTTATTGAAAAATATTGTAAGATCATCCATTGCACTTCCCCACTAGTCCCTGAATAGAAAAATCCATCTCTCTGGAAAGTAGTTCTTATGTTGATTAGGTCGTATGACATCCTTTTATACGTAAAACTAACCCATTTGGTGGTGAAGGTGGTATTCATTCTATATTTTAATTTGACCAATACCTAGTTGTATCTTGAGAATCCATCCAAAAAGGACATCATCTCTGAGCCAATAATCATTTGTATTACCTCATCTAGTGAAGGTAGAGGATAATTGTCCTTTTTTGAGGATTTGTTTAAGTTCATGAAATCAACACACAACTTGATTTCTCCATTATTTTTCATGACTAGTACTAAATTAACTACCTCAATCAAGTGCCTAATTGGGAAAATAATCTTGGCATCCATGAGCTTTTATAATTTGATCTCTATGAGAGGTTCCAAGACTAGGTTTAATAGTCTTTGTCTTTGTGTGAATGGCTTGTGTTCTGGCCTCAAAGGAATGATGTGGGTAATGAACATTGGATCAAAGATATTTAGCTCATCATATGTCCAAGAAATGACATCCCTATAATCTATAAGCAACCCTTTCATCTTGTGTTTTTCATCTTTAGTTCAACAAAGACCTATATTCACCAGTTGGGGAGCCTAGTTAGTCCCCATGTTTTCCTTGGTGAATTTGGACACAGTTGCTTCCATATGTTTCTACTTATAGGATTGAGGTTTGATGAAAAAATATCATTGTAAGGAAACCATGCCTAAGGGGATTCAATTATCCTTTAGCTATAAAACACCCTCTTCACCCATAACCTTAGCCTACATAGGCTAGATATTTCCTTCATCTATTATCTAGGACTCAAAAGCTCTTGAACTATTCAAGAACTATATGATTTGTTGATCATCATCAAACACCTAAACAATTTCTACATTATCATGTATAGAATGGCATGGGACCAATTCCACTATAAAAATTTACATTTTTTATTTTTGAAGTGGTGCTAGAATGGTAACAAACGCTGCCAATGAATTAGTTGACTGATTCTTTTCTTCTGGGATGGATTTGATGTCAAATGCTTCAAAGTATTCAATCAAGTCCCAAGCTTGGTGTTTATACTTATTTAAGTATGCAATATTACATTGGTGCTTATTTTTGATTTAGTTTGTAACCAATTTAGATTCACCGAACACTAGTAACTATTTGGCATTTGGCATTAATGTAAATTATAGGCCTAATATCTAGGCTTCATATTTGACCTTATTGTTGGTGTAGGGGAACTACAACCTATAATAAACTAGGTACTACTTATCTTCTAGGTTTTTCAAGGCCATGCATATGCTAAAACCTTGCTTATAATGAACCTCTACAAAGTGTAAAGTCCATAGTTGAGAAGGACCTTTGAATTATTATTCATATAAGTGTTGTTTAGTGGCAAAAGTATACATTCTTGAATGTGTTGTTATGAAGTTCACTTGTTCATTCTTGGTGTTGTACCTAGTAATTAAGTACTTAATTTTAGGTTCCCTATCATCCCTTATTTGATTTGGTACTCTTTTCCATGGCAAACACATGTGGAAGAAATCCATGGCCATGTACCTATTCAACAATTTTGACCATTCTTAGCTTAGTATCAAGTCATAAGCCTCTAGAATGTTAATGACTAGGATGCCAATGGTATACTGCACATATGATTCTAATTTCAACTATATGTGCATGTTTGAAAATTTTATGACACATGTGATTAAGTATTTATCTAACTATAGTACTACTCTTTTTGACTTGTTAGGAATCAAACCTCACTTTCGGCAAATAGTCATAAGCATCACATTGGTTGATTCCACAGAATCAACAAAACACTTGTGTATATTTTTACCAAACATTTAAACTATGAATAAGAATGATCGGACCTTGAGGTTATATTTATACATCATTACATTTGCATGGTCAATCTTGGAATTATCATAATTCTCCCTTGTCATGGCATTGAGTAGTAGCTCCCTCTATTTAGTGATCAAAGCTAGCTCATGAAGACTGATATTGGCTTTAATATTTTTCATGTCTTTAACAATATTATACACTCTCTTATCCTAATTTTTAAATCTTTGTGACTGATCCTTTTGATTAGGATGATGATAATTATACATCCTAGGTGGAGGTGGATTATCTCTCTATGTTAGGGTCAGATTGTTATTAGCATTTAGATCAGGAGGAGTAGTAGCACTATTATTGGGAGGAGTTGAAGAAGTCATAGGCTACTTGATTTTTAGGTTGTAGTTGTTCTTGACCTAATGATATTGCTAGAAAACATAAACCTCTTTGGTGGTATTCTCAATCTCATTATCATCTTCCCCAAAGAAGGGGAAGTCATAACTATCAAAGACCATATCCATGATAGGGTTGCCTGAATAATTTGATGTAAATAGTTCTTATTGATCAAAAAAAAAAATTGCCTCTTTGTTTTTGACTAGAAGATCTCACAAGTAGTACATAACTCGATACTATCGAGTTTCCCATGTTTCACAATTTTATGGACATAGTAAAAATTTGGAAGAGTTACATCCATGATTTTAATAGCTATCATGTTTTTATATGGGACCTGATGTTATTGATTATTCTTAAACATGTGAAAAGGCATGTTGTACCTTTAGAACCCATAACCCTAATTATTTTGATTAGAGTTCTATCCACCTATATTACATATATGTTTTTACGTTCTAATAAATTCATTACTCAATTTTTGTACCATCTTCTAGATGGGTTCCATATCTATCTTATTTGATTTTGGATTATTGTCTTATATAGAAGTACTATTAACTGGTATAGAAGGATGAATCTAGCTTTGATGGTTAGAATCACAATTATCCAATAAATTTAGATTGATTTTGGGTAACATGGGTTAATGGCAATTAACTGCATATTAGAGTTTGGTATTGTGCCATATCATTTTAGGTTACATTGGGTATCGGGTTAAAAACTAGGTAGACATGTCTAATACTGAGTGGAGGTAATGATTTTAACTGAGGATACAATTGTTTATCTACATTGATTACCTATATGTAAGCTAAGGTTAAAGCATAAATTTTGATATCCCTATGAAAAAATACAAAAATCATGGAATCTAGGGTGTTTTTATACATTTTAAGGGCCAATGGATTATTTAGCAGATAGGTAGACTCTAATTTGTTATACATCTTTTGAAATTGAGCATTGAATGTTAATATTAGCTCATTGGCTCTCATCTTATGCTATAAATTTTTTGGTAGATAACACTCATACTGGTAACTTGGCCAAATTATGATAAGAAGGTATCTTGACATTTTGTCTAGGTTGTAATTATCCATTTTAGAATATTTATAAACTAGCCATAGGTTGATTCTTATAAAGTGAAAGGGAATAGTCTACAAGCCACATCCTCATGAGTTACATTCAGGATCCCTAAGGTGGATTTGAAATGTTTTGCATGTTATTCTATAGTCCTTCCTCCCAAGGGAGAAAAACAAGTGAGATATTTCTCTAGTTTTCTAGGCAAATCATGCACCACTCCTACAACATTGATAACTAAGCCAATCAACTAAGTTAGGACTTTGGGTGGGGGATTGGGTTGAAGTGGAGGGTTAAGAGGTGAATTATGGAGATGGGTCATAAAAAATATTAGAAGATGAGGTTGTACTATTGGGGATGATGATTATACCATAGGTCTATTAGAAACACCTCTATCAGACCTAATCTTTTTATAGATCTCTAAATATGGCTATAATAGGTTATTGTTTGAGTTTGATCTTGTTAGTCATCTAAGTGCATCTAGTACAAACCAAGTGATCTTAATTCTTAGAATAAAGGTAGAGGATAGAGGCCCTCATTTTCATACTAATTTAAAATTTCTATTATGTGGGTTTTATACACACCCCATAAATTCCTATGAGGTTGCCTCTAACATTTTAGGATTGATGAAAGAATTCAATCCAAAGCATGAGTTGTAAGGTATTAAATTTTATAACAACCTGTTGGTGGAATGGCGATGAGTGACATATATTGTTTACCATGAGTGAACTAGATATGGGTGAACCTATATCTACTTGGAGAGGGTGAAAGGATGATGATTCTAACTAGGGTGGGTAGTATTTCAAAAGAAAATTTAAAAAGAGAGAAGAGTAAGGTAGAAAAGAAAATCCCATGGAAAATCCAAGGATAAAGCCTTTCAAGACTAGTATTTGAACTCGAATAGGACAAATAATATAAACCAATACTTTTTGAAAGCTATTTTAGCACACAAATAATAAAATATAGTGAAGATTAAAAGGAAATAGAACACATTATCCTCAAACATGCAGAAATCAAAGGTTACCTAATTGTCAGATTGTTGTTGCACATCTACAAGAGGATTATGACAAGCATGCAAAAGATATTAAAATTAACTATATCTAAAAGTGAAAGACTATTTTTAAAATAGATACCACATACACAATTAAAATACTAATATACCAAAATGATGGAATGTTTCAAGCAATCCATAGAATTAGATAAGAATGAAGATTTACACATAGAGATCAAGTCAAGTAGATCTTCTTTGAATTTTCTATTAATATGGATAGGCAGAATTATCTTCCTTTTGAGACTGAGAGGTTTCATGTATTTATAATCTTAGTATGGATAAGGCCTCATCTCTTCAAACTTTACGTAATATTAAAAGTCTAAATATAGGTCCTCTCATTCAAAATCATGAAAAGATGCATGTATAATGATAATACTCAGAATAGACTTCCCATCTAAAAATACATTATACATGTACAATAAAAAGATTAGAAACTAAAGTAACACCTTGGTAATAACCATGAAAATACATAATCATTCTAAAATTTAAGTGTTAATGCAACACTTTTAACTAGACTAGTCAATGAATATATTGTAGTTGTAACTGTGGCAAGGACTAAGAGATTTGTGAAGCTGAGGGGATGCTAACAGCCAGTTGTGTGCATGGTGTAGATCTAGAAGTTGCTTATTTATCATTTATCACTTCACCTAGTGCATAAATCACATCAAATTATTTCTCTATTATTTCAAAATTTAGTAATGAATGATTCAAAATTACAACTACCTCAATTATTAATCTTTCTTGCTTTGCCTTTGAGCTTTTGAATTTGGCTCCTAAAGCCTTCACTCTCATTACTCTATCTTTGGAAAACTAACCAATTTTAATACATGTGTGAACTAAATTTATAAGTGATAATAAATGAACTAATCTTAATCTAAGATAAATTCAACCTAAGATAGAGCAACAAACAAAGAAAATATAAAACACAAACTTATGCTTCAAATGTGCAAGCTTTCTACATTGTGATGTAAACTTGATTTTCTCTTCGAAATGTGGTGCTCACTCTTCCAATGTAAAGGAGAATGGGTAGTGTTTTGATGTAAAAGGAGTCTTTTATTTGGTTTGATTCACTTGTGAATAGAATTATGTTAGCATAACTCTAGATTCTAATTCAACTTCAAAAATCTTAAAAATGAAGGTTTTCAAGTTTATTTATATATTTTTGGATGAGGATCCAATGGTGGAGGATTATTTAGATTTATTAAATGATACAAATAATCAATGGTGGATAAAGATTCCTCACTTATGAAGATGAAGACCATTTCAAATATTTGAGGGAAATATGGGATTTGTTAGCTGAGTTAGGAAGAAAAAGTCAAACTTTTTGACAACTCAAGGGATGACTCATAGGAGGATGATAAATTTGTGGGTTTGGTTTGGATGAGGGATAAAAAGGTGGGAGCTGTTAGATGAGGTGTAAAATTCATATTTTATTTTTAAAATAAGGATTTAAAGTTTGCATAATTCACAAATTTGACTTATTCAATTATTTGAATGTGGAAGGAGATGTGATGAATTATTTTAAGAAGAATTATTAAATAGATTTAGTTGCATTTCGACACTAAATAAAATTTTAGTGTCTATATTTTTCCCTCTTTGAAATAGTGTTGTGAAGTAATATTATTTCATATAATAGTGAAAGAAATATAGTGCTTATGATTAAGAAGGAAAAAATTATCCCAAATGAATGAAAATGAGTGTGATGATGCCCCCTCAAAGGTTTGTGCAAGAAAATGAACAAATGCTCAAAATGAATGAAAGAGGAATGGGAGATGGAAATGAGAAAACTTTCATTAATAATATAGATACTTGTCTCAATACTAATGTTTGAAATATTGTAAAGGGTACATGTAAAACTATTTACCCCTAGTTATTAAATGTTAGAGAAGATATTGTAAAAAGTACATTTCCCACTTTATAGACTACACGCTTGGATTCTTCTCAGACTCAGGGGTCTCACAAGTGGATATGGGAATCATATATCTCAAAAAATGAAAATATAGATTATCTGATTTGTTATAAAGATTTACAAAATTGATATTTACAAGCATTGATAAGGAGATATGGCACTTTGATTAAATGGATGAAATGGCCTAGATGGATGGATGATGGTGGTCAAATTGACCCTAGAGACCCCATGTATCTAATCATTTCCTACATAATCCATGGTAGACAAATTCTTGGGGATATCAAGCCAGATGTAGTTCTCCCAATATGGGAAGGTATGTAATGTAAGATTAACCCGTTGATGTTATTAACATATTTAAGTTAATGATTGCACATTGTGATTAGATGATGGATTGATTTCCCCCCAAGCAATGATATATGATAAAAGAGGATTGGGAATTGACATATCCAAAGAGAATATTCATGATTAAAGGTGACCCATGAATCAAGGTGATGGGTGTCATTATTACCCCTTCATTTAACCAACTTTTGTTGGCATCAGCTCATACCAGGGCAATATCTAAAACTATTTGTAGTAAGGCATTTATTGATTTTAGCTTAACAATACCATTTTTGAGGGGTTTTTGATGTTATTTAGATATATGTCTTTTTATAAATACTAAACTAATAATAAAAGGAAACAATCTTGTAAAAAATATAAACAAGCCAAACTGAACTAAATTGAAGAATCTGGAAATGATCACACATTGCTGCAAAATAAATTCACCTAAACTAAGTTTCAAATCCATAGTTGTATAGAATAAAAGTAATATTAAATTACACTTAAAAAATTAAAATAATATCAAATCCACACTTACAGAATTGAAGTGGTAAGAATGGAAATAATTAAATGTTTATGTTGAAAGTAACACATCAACTATTCAATCTACCCTACAAGTTATTAATCTTAATTATGCAAGCATATATATATATATATATATATATATATATATATATATATATATATATATATATATATATATATATATATATATATATATATATATATATATATATATATATATATCTTAATTAAAATAAATAAGAATTGAATTATAAATACCAAAATAAATCTCTTATATCCTTGGGGAGTGGGCCCTTGCTCACCCGCAGATTTAGGTTTGAATCAATTCAGCTCTAAGATATTACTTCAACACACAAATTTAGAAATAAAACTGTTACAATGCTCTTGTATTTCAAAAATAATCAAAATTTCAATATCTCTATATGTATGCATATATGTTACATATCCAATCATGGATTTTTCTATTTATTCTATGCAAAGAAAGTATTATCACTATATTCCAAGTAATAACTTGACTGATTTGAAATAAGAAGATATTTTAGATAGATTGGGAAATATAGTTAAAATAGAAAAACGTTGCAATGAGATCTTCAAAAAATCAAAATATCCATATTAGATAACAAATACCATGCTTAACTATATCTAGTGACCAAATCTATACATATATGATATTCATATATTATGTCTTTATTATTTTAACCTAGAATAACAACTTCCAAAAATATAAGACTAAACAAAAATAAAAAACTATTTATATACATGCACAAAAATAGAACTATCAAAAGGAGTATTACATATTATGATGAAGAAGGTGGAAAGGCTATATGAACCATTTAGAACATGATATGATCAATTCTGGAGTAAATTGAGTCAATCCATAGCAAAATTGGTGAAATCCATAGCTTATTGGTGAAATCCATAATCGATTGAAGAAATCCATAGCTAACTAGTGAAATTCATAGCAAGATTTAGAATTTGTAGTTAAGATTCAGATAATTAGTTCTATGTCTTGGATCATCCTTATCTTCATGAAATCTTGTCAAAACTCATATTAATACTACTATTTCTTGTGCATATCAAAATGTGAAGCTTAAAACATACAAATGGTTAGAATATAATTCAAAAAAGATAGACTTAGACTTTACATGAATATATATAGATAAAAGCATCTATTTCTTACCTTATGCTAGATCTAAATATAAAGATTACATACAATACTCAACCATTTAACATATTTAAGGCCATAGCCTATATCAATAATGAGTCATTTTATGGACTCATCATCTCCCCCGCACCTTACCTTTTGCAAGTCCCTTTTGTAATTTAGTATTCTCAGTCTTCATAGTTATGAACTATTTATTCCAACTTAAGACTCAAGTCATATTTGGAATATAGATCCTAAAGTATCCTCTAATGATGAGGAGTGAAGCCCATATCCCTTTGCATAAAGTGGAGCCAAATTGAAGACTATTACTTAGAGTGAGGTCCTATATTCTACCATAGGGACATGGGGGAGAGTAGTAAGGGAGGTATGAACCTCATCCTTATCCATGGATTCATTCCAACCTTTTGTAGAACATTTGAAATTATCTACACAATGACTTTAGCCCTTCTAAGGGGCCACTTAATAGTAGTGTGTGACAACACTTCTCTTCATCTCAAGGGGTCTGGTAACATATGTCAGCATTGTCTACAAGCAACCACTACACCATCAAAATTATGCTAAACAAACAAATCAAAATTGAGGAGACCATCCTATAAGGTTGAAAGATAATGATCATGAATTTTGGGCTATTGATAAAAATTGTGAAATTTTTATAATATATTTTATGCATCACTAAATTGAGCCCTGATGCATAAACCAACATATTTTTTAATATTAGTGTGATCATCATATCAGTCCTACTAAGAAATATGATTTATATATGCAGATAAAATAGCTCTTATTTGAAGTTCTCCCACAAATAGGTTCACTAAAAAGGTATTTATATTGCCTATAATTATGTCACACAAGTAAAATTCACAAAGTATATCTTGCGTGTCAGGAGTACTATTTTTAAATGTTATCATGAAGTCATGACTGGTATTTATTTAGTGTGGTAAATCATAAGATATTTGTAATATTTTCCGTTTGAAGAACTATCCATGTAAAAATAGACTATATGCAGAAGAAGGGACTTTACAAGATAACAATTTTTCACTTAGTTGACATGTAAATTGAAGAGTTTGTTTAACTTGTTCCTCTTTTTGTTGAGCTTGTATCAACTCTTCCTTTAATTTTTGTTTCTTCTTTATAAGAATGTGATTTTATTTTCTAAGAAAGTGATTTGGTCTCTTCATCTCTTCAAGTTTTGAGCAGACTTATTCCCATTGATTTTTTACATTTGAAATAGACAAAATAGTTTGACAGCCCTATTCTAGTATGACTTTAGGAGAAACATTAGAAGAGCTAGAACTTATTTGAATCCTTAGTCTAGCATTCTCTATTTTAGATTTGAGAATATTTATACTTAGAGAAATATTCTCTTCCTCAAGTGATTTGGTATGGATCCAAACATCAATAATTTCATCTTCTACATCATCCATTTTTTTTAGAGATTGCATTTCCATGTTTTCAATTTGTTTCATCAAAAGGGAAATCACAAAATCTTTGTTTTGAGCTGCAATAATTAGTTCAAATATATCTTCTACATTTTGTTTAATAGTGACTTCTAGCTAGGATAATGATAGAGCATGTTGTAGTTTCACATCATATTTTTCCTTTGAAGGTTGTCCTTCCTCTTCATTCATTGGGGCTTTCTGTTTATCTCTTATTTACTATGTAGGGAGTAAGAAAATTATTAGGGATGGTTTCAGCAAAGTCATCAACAAAGTATTCTTGTGGGAGAGGGGTTTCCTTTTCTTCTTCGATCTAAGATTTATTAGTAGTGGCAATGGGGTTTTGTCTCAAGCTGTTCAGGGTTTCTACAATAATGGTTTCATCACTATCAACAACTAGGATTAATTTACTTCTTCTATTAGGAGGAAGGTTTTTATATGTGAAGTTTCCTAAGTTTTTAGTTGGGAGGCATGGTTTGTAGAGGACTCATATTCAATAATCTAAATGAGTTATTAAACAAAAGCAGCTTGAGGAATATGTTGATGACTTTTGGTAGAAGGTCTAAGTCTCAATTTTTTGCTTATTGGCTCAAGGGGTGAGACTATAAGAGGAGTACTTGGGGTCTGTAATGGAACAATTCTAACCAAGGATATTGTGTTGCAAGTGGATTTAAAGACAATTTATTTGGGATAAATTCTAGATGGGGTTTTAGAACTTAAATCATGAATGTGTAAAGGAATCTACCTAACAGGCTTAGGGGTTTTTCTTTTCTTTCATTCATATAAGGCAGCCCAAGCTTCCATTTCTATT
Source organism: Torreya grandis (assembly GCA_037957365.1). Taxonomy (NCBI): domain Eukaryota; kingdom Viridiplantae; phylum Streptophyta; class Pinopsida; order Cupressales; family Taxaceae; genus Torreya; species Torreya grandis. Next base: position 1,277,090 of record JARHVA010000171.1, on the reverse strand, counting down.
TTCCTACTACAAAAGGTGGTGTTGGATAATGAGTTGGATTAACCCATGATGGTGGATGGCAGAGGGATTTTTGAAATACCTCATGGTTACAACCTAAATAGATACCAAGAGGAATGAAGGCAATTTTTTTCTATGCTAGGGTTTTTAAGCACCCTATCTTAGGTAGATTAACATCCTCAATACCATACAACTTAACACACTGCATTGGCCTTCACATGTTAAATATTTTATAATCCAAAAGGAAACTACCCTCCATGGTTCAGGTAGAGATTCTCTGCTAACTCCCTTGATTCTTCCATTGATGTCTTCCACACAGATTGGTATTGATTCTCCCTCACTACTAAAAATCTTGATGAGATCATTAAATGAAGATCTTCTTACTATTCATGTACCTTCATCTGAAATTCCTAACAATTCACTAAGGATATATGTGGAAAAGGGAATTTGAACACCTCGGACCATGGAAAATTTAGGTTTCAAATAGAGGACGAATTTAATTACCAATGCCTCATCAAATCCCTAGAATTTGAGAAAGAACCCAAGCCATCTAGTTGTTAATATCTCCTTTACTGGTTCATCCTTTAATATCTCATTTTATTTTTTTTGGTTCAGATTTATTTTTAGCCCCATTTCATATTCTAAACTTGCACAAGACATAGTCAATCCTTTGCTCTGCTTATAAAATGAAAACAAACTTTATTGTAAAATGAATAAATAATAATATCTCCTTAGGGTTTAAACTATGGATAATACTTGAATCATGTTAATCAATGATGATAACATTAATTTAAAGTAATGATGGTGTACTCTTTTCCTTTTTATCATGTTTAAAATCATTCTATTGTCAAATCTTTTAAACCCTCTACTTTTTATTTTTGTATAAATGAAACATGATTATAGTGATGTGTCATCATGAAGCACTTTATGGGTAGAAGGGATATTATCAGTAGCATGTGTTTTGAGGTTCCAAAATATATCTGTTTAAAATTACCTTAGGCTGACATCATAGAATGTTCTGCTTATATCACCTAATGGAATTTTTTATGCTAATGGGTTTGAGCAAATGCATGCAACATAGACATCTAAAACTAACGCTTTGCAAAAAGATAAATCCTCTACCTTAAAAATAATGATATTGTCTTTATCAGTCTTTCTTACATGTTCTTACATAGAAAATTACATGAATTAGTCATGAAAAATAGTACAATAGATAATAACATTAAATTTATTGCTTTGAAACCAATTAAATTTCTAAACTCACTTTTTCTAATCCTTATTATTATTTTTGTTGTTGTTATTGTTTTGATTTTTTACCCTTGACCATCCATTTACTAGTTTTCTGGTCAAGGCTCATTATTTAGTGCATAAACAATCGACAAGTTAGTTTTTTGAACATGACTATCAACAATGTCCCAAAAGATTTTCATTGTTGAATTTTTTTTATTATTATTTTTAATTTTTTAATTTTTTTAATTTTTTAATTTTTGGAATTTTTTATTTTTGGAATTTTTAGAGAAGAGAGGAATCCTCTCCCTTTATCCAGGATAATTTTTTCTTCAAAAATCAATTACCACCCTTTATCCAAGATAATTTTGTCTTCAAAAATCAATTACCATAAAAGCTTTGAGTTCTTCCATGGTACCAAACTCATTCTATAATAATTGAATGAATTCCTCTTTGTTGGAAGGCTTTTGATATAGCTTCAACCGATGTCCATTAATAATAAGTGTTTCTTGATTTCCATCTATAGGTAATAACTGTACTTAACCATAATAAAAAATATTTTATATCTAAAATGGTCCTAGCCATCTAGTTTAGAGCTTAATTTTAAAATGTTGATATTTAGAATCATATAGGAGTTCACAATCTCCTCTAAACTACCTTTCTTTGATATCCAAGTCATAACATTGCTTCCTCTAATATTATTTCATCTTTGTATGTTGTAAAGCTTTTGTCCTCATCTCATCCAACTCATTCAACTATAACATTTTTTCTTTTTGTGCTTCATCCAAATCAATTCCTACTTCTAATGCAATCCTCAAATTGTACATTTCAAACTCAATTGAAAGGAGAGGTTTCTTACCATAAACCAATTCATATGGTAAAAAAATATTAGTGGTCTTCCATGTAGTGTTGTATGTCCAAATAGCTTATAAAAGTTTGGCTGCCTAATTCTTTTGGTTGTTAATGACTATCTTGGTAAGGATAATCTCTAATTCTATATTAATAACTTTTAGTTGTCCATTTTCTTGAGGATGGTATGGAGAAGATTTACTATGGTTGACTTGGTAGATTTTCATGAATTCTTGAATCATATTGACATGAATTGTGGCCTTTGATCAAATACTATCTCTATTGATTCTCTAAAATGCTACATAATATTGAAATAGAGGAAGTCTGCTACTACCTCTTCTCTTATAGAGGAGAGAGCTTGTACTTTAGCCCATTTGGTTACATAATCCATACAAACTAACAAGTATTCTTACCTTGTGAGGGTGGATCTACGGGGTCAACAAAGTCCATACCCCACTTCTCAAAAGGTTCCCGAATTACCTATGGATAAAGAGGCATCTCAAAGAATAATGTCAGTTTCCCCATTCTTTGACATGGATCACATTGCAAAACATATGTCTTTACTTTCTTTTGAAGAGTTGGCCATAAATATCCATCTTCAAATATTTTAAGTATCATTCTTTTCACTGAATAGTGTCCTCCTCCAAGTTCATCATGACATGCATGAATGATATCATACATTTCATTTTACTTTACACACCTATAGAAAACATGAACAGGTCCAAGTTTAAATAGTTTACCATTAATCTATTTATAATAAGAACTAATTTTAATTAAATGTTTCTTTTCCTTTTTAATAAATTAAAAAGGAAAGTTTCTTATAGCTAGAAAGTTTTCTATATCAACAAACCAAGGTGATTGTGATGAAACAATAAATAGTTGTTCATCCAAAAATTTGTCTTCTATAGGTTCTTCTTCATCTACATTATTCAATATAAAAAGAAAATTAAAAACCACATTGAATTTTTCTAGTTTATCAATAATTGTTATGTCAAACTCCTACAACAATAAAAACCACCTGATAACTCTTCCTCCTAGTACTATCTTATTCATCAAATACTTGATAACTACATGACTATTATATACAAATATTTTATAACCAGTAATATAGTATCTAAATTTATTTACGTAATAAATCATAGCAAATATTTCTTTCTCAGTGGTTGTATAATTTCTTTCAGTTGAATTTAAGTTCTTTCTTATGTAGTATATGACATGCATATGTCCATTTTCATCTTTTTGTCCCAAAATAGATCCCATAGAATGATTAGATACATCAGTATAAATATGGAAGGGATGTGGCTACAATACTGAGCTTCTCTTTGATGGTTTCAAATGTTGTTGGCAGGCTAAATTCTAGAAAAATTCACTCTCCTTTATGAGCAAAGAAAAAATTGAAGAAAAAATATTGTTGAATTTTTCTATGAACCTTTTGTAGTCTCCTACATGGCCTAAAAAAATATTAATGTCACTTTGATTTTAAAGAATAGGCAAGTTTGAAATAACTTCAATTTTCTTTGGATCTACTTGGATCCCTTTTGTATAAATATGATGTCCTAAAACTATGCCTTCTTCTACCATAATCAAACACTTTTCATGAATTAGAGAAAAATGGTGGTCCTCACATCTTTGTATCACTTTTTTAAGATTACTTAAACTTTCATCAAAGGATTCTCCATGAACATTAAAATCATCTATATAAACCTCTACACTGTCATTGGTCAAGTCTAAAAATATGGCTAGGACTACTCATTGGAAAGTGGTAGGTGTATTGCATAAACCAAAAGGTAAGACTCTATATGAAAATGTCCACCATGGATAGCTGAAGGTTATTTTATCTTGATCCTTAGGTGCCACTTGTATTTGGTTGTATCCACTAAAACCATCTAGGAAAGAAAAGTATATTTTTCCAACCAAGTTATCAAGTACTTGATCAATGAAGGGTAGAGAGAAGTAATATCTCATTGTTGCTTTATTTAACTCCCTATAATCTACACATACCCTCCATTTACCATTTTTCATAGTAACAATGACCAAGAAAGAGACCCATTGGTTATTATAAATGGATAAATGAATCCCACTTCTAGTAGCTTTTCAATTTTAGTTTTCATAATGTCTCTCGAAACAAGATTAAATTTTCTTTGAGGCTACCTTACTGGCTTAATGTTCTCTACGTAAATGTGGCTTGTACATTTGCTTGGATGTATTTCCTTTATTTATTGATATTCCTAATTAAAATCTTGAGTATGATCTCTGAGTACATCAAAAAAATTATTTTCTTGATCATTTGTTAACCACCTGTTTATGTTGAGTGTCTTTCCTAGTACTACTATGATTTGTTTAATGCCTGGATGGGAAGAGTCTATTTTTTTTAACTCACTCATCAATGAGCTGAGAGGACAAGGATGTGGTAGAAATGTATGAAATGTAATATCATCTTTGACAAATTTATCTCTTATGGGAATAACTCTAGCTAAAGGACAATGAAAGGCTATTAGGAATGAGTTTTATCCTTCATATTCCCATTTCATCACACTATTTTGAATGTCTTTATGGTCATACAACATGTTTGAAGAGGTGAAAGAGGATGAATGATTAGAAGAATAGAAAGTGCTATCTTAAAAGGGTTTTTTATTCATATCTATAGTTAGTCTATTGTAATCCATAGTTAGTTTATTGTAATATGTAGTTAGACTGTCAACATCCATAACTAGACTATCACGATCCATATGTAAAGATTTGTATTAGTTTCAATATTTCTTAAAAACTCATCCTCTACTTTCTCAATGTAATCAGTGATTGTAACCATAGCTAGAGAGGAGATGCTATCATGTTCTTCATCATGTTGATCAACCCATAACTATTTGACAATATTGATTGATGGTTGAGTAGGTGGATATAAAGAAATCCATTTTGATTTAAGACCATTTGAGATGGTCATATCTCCTAATCTACAATCAATCAATGCTACTACATTTGCTAACCAAGGTCTTCCTAGAATCAATGGGTATCTAGTCTATTTATTCTTAGGCTGGAGGAAAATAAAGTCAATAAGATATTCCCATGACTCTATAGTCAACGTTATATCTCCAATGAAACCTTATAGTTTGGTAGTGAAATGACCTTCTATCTCTGGGATTGTGGTAGTTGGTTGCATGTCCTTCAAAGAGAGATTTTGCATGGTGTATATAGTCATTATATTAATAGCATCTCCTAAGTGTATCAGTATATTTGGTATCTCCTATTGTCAAATTTTTACAAAAATGATAGGGCTTCCTAGATCTCTATATTTAGGCAAAAGCAACTTACATTCTAATAAATCAACAAGATTACCACCAATCTATATGGTCTTAGGTTATTATATTTTTCTACCAAGTGTCTTGATACACAAACTTTTGATCACCCTATTTACTTTTGTAATGTCTCTAATGGCTTGTAACAATGGAATCTCTATGTTTAATTTTATGAGTTCTTGGATCAATTCATATTCCTTATTGTTTTCCACTTCCTTTAATATTTCTAGAAAAGGAAAATATGGATGGGTTATAATAACTTCCTCTATTTTTCTAGTTTCCTCTTTGGAATCTCCTTCTTTCTTTGGTTGAGTCTAGGGACTTATTTTCTCTTGTGGCACTTTTATGATGATGATATGAGATTATTACAATGTTCTTCCTGATCTGAGATGAGTGTTTGCACATTCAATAGCTCCTACCTCAATTATTTCACCTTGTTCATTTACAAAAAAACTTGTTTATTTTTTGGGTTTACTACTCGCTGAGTAGGTAGTTGAAGTTGGTTTATTTGTTATATAGAGGTTACTTGATTTCCTTGAGGATCCATTAATGTTTGTTTTTGTTGTTGTTATTGTGGATACCTTATTTATTGTTATTGATTATATTTTGGACTAGAATTCTAGTGTTTATTTGTCCATGGATGATGATGACTTGGGGTATCCATGTTTGTTAAAAAGTTTAGGGCATCATCCACTATTGTGGCATCCATTCTTGGGTTCATAATGGTGGTACACCCCACATTTGTGGAGGTGCATGCCACTATGGAAAAGGAATTCTTGAGCCAAATTATTGATTTTATTAAAAGGTATTTCCTTATCTTTAAATATAGTGATTTATTACATAGTTTGCACATTTTGTTTGAAATAATTATTGAGACTAGGAAGGTGACTACAATTTTTTGTGCCATGATCTTTAGCATCACATATTCCACATATTTTAGTTTTATCTAGAAGATAATCCCTAGATGCATGTTTCAATCTACATTTTGAATAATAAATTTCTAATGATTCAATATTATATTTAGCCTGAGATTGCAATCCATCTAATGTTTAATTTAGTTGAACCAGTATGTTTATTTTTAAGTTTGTTAGTTCTTCCATGAGTTGGCTCACATCACTAGATTTCCCTAGTTTCCCTTTTCTATTGATAGGTTTTTTTCTAGAGTGGTTGGTACATAACCATGTGATTTCTTGGAAATCCAATTTAGTAATATATCCCTTACCCATAAGATTCAAAGAATCCCTAGAGGAATCATCCAATACTTTAAGGAAAATCATTTTAACCACTTGTTTAGGAAGCTTATAACCACATCTATTGAGGGAAAAATCAAATTGATCTAATTAATCCTCAAGGTTGTCATCTTCAGTTTGTATGATTTTGAAAAATTCTTCTTTCCTATCCTTGACCCTACAATAATCTTGATATTTATCCAAAACTATTGTTTCCATTTCTCTCTAAATTCAAAAAAAGTTCCTTCCTATCCCCATGAACTACCTCATTACTCCTTCCTTCAGAGTAGAAGGAAAGAGCTTCAGCTTTTGGTTGTCTGAAGTGTAATCATAATTCTGATAGAGGACCTTAAACTCAAAAATAAATTGATCTGGGTCTTCAGTGGACAGAACTTTGAAGGTAGGTAGATTGGATGGAGAAATATTTTTCATTGTTTATTTTTCATCATCTTCAAAGATAATAGATAAGATAAAGTCCTCTCAAGAGCATTCTTGTGAGGATTTTCCACATGGCCTACATTTTCTTCCATGTCAAATATAATTCTATTGAGAGGAGGGGATTCTGGTTGTTCAGTATCTACAATTTCAGCTTTTGTAGAAGAAGATTCTTTTGGTCCCTTAGAGATACTTCTGAAAGACTTGATTATTTCTTTTTGTAAATTATCTATCTTTTTTGAAACATATTTAATTATTTCTTGTAAAGGATCAAAATATTTTGGAACAAACCTACCCTATAGATCATGTGGCCTACTCATATATTTAATGTTAACAAGAGAATGATTTTTTTTTTTTTTTTTTTTTTTTTTTTTTTTTTTTTTTTTTTTAGGACTATTAGCTTGAGTGTTTGCCTTAATAACACTTGAATGGGTCCTTATAAATGGTGCCAAAAATTATGGGTGTCTTTATTACCCTTTTATTTACCCAACTTATGTTGGTGTCATTTCTTACCAGGGTAGTGTCTAAAGCTATTTGTAGTAACATACTTATTGATTTCAGGTTAATAGTACTATTTTTTTTTGGAGGGGGGGATTTGATGTTATATATATCTATGTATATTTATAACTCCTAATCTAATACTAAAAATAAATAATTTTTTAGAAAACATAAACAAACCAAACTGAACTAAATTAAAGAATCTAAAAAAGATCACACACTACTACAAAATAAATTCACCTAAACTAGGTTTCAAATCCACACCTTTATAAAATAAAAGTAATCTTAAATTACACTTGTAGAATTAAAAGAATATAAAATCCATACTTGTAGAATTAAAGCTATAATAACATAAATAAATAAATGCTTATGCTAAAAGTAACACATCAACTATTCAATCTACCATGCAGGTTGTCAATCTTAATTATGTAAACTCACACATACACAGACACACACACATAAATAAAAATAAATAAGAATTAATTTATAAATATCAAAATAAATCTCTTGTCTGCTTTGGGAGTGGGCCCTTGCTCACCCTAAAATAAAGGTTTGAATCAATTCAGCTCTAAAATATTACTTCAACACATGAATTGAGAAAACAAAATTCTGAAATGATCTTGTATTTCAAAAAATAACCAAAATTACAATATCTATTTATATATGTGTATATGTTACAAATCTAAACATGGATATATCTATTTATTATATGTAAATAAACTATTTATCTCTACATTCTAGGTAACAACTTGACTGATTTTAAATAAGAAGATATTGTAGATAGGTTGGGTGATATAGTTAAAATAGAAGAACATTAAAATGAGATCTTCAAGGAATCAAAAGATCCATATTAGATAATAACTACCATGCCTAACTATATCTAGTAACCAAATCTGTACATATATGATATTCATATCTTCTATCTTTAGTATTACAATCTCGAATAACAACTTCCAAAAATTGAAGACTAAATATAAACATAAATGTCAAAAGGAGTCTTTTAGATTGCCATGAAGAAGGTGGAAAGGTTATCTAAACCCTTTAGAACATGTTATGATAAATTTTGGAGCAAACTAAGTCAATTCATAGAAAAACTGATGAAATCCTTAGCTTACTAGTGAAATTTGTAGCTGATTGATGAAATCTATAGCTGACGAGTGAAATCCATAGTAAGCTTCATAATCCATAATTAAGCTTTAGATTATTATTTCTATATCTTGGATCATCCTTATCTTCACAAAATCTTATCAAAACTCATATTAATTCTACTATTACCTATATCTATCAAAATTTGAAGCCTAAAATATGCAAATGGTCAAAACATAATGTGAATAAGATAGACTTAGACTTTACATGAATTTATATGGATAAAAGCATCTATTTTATACCTTATGCAAGTTATAAATATCAAGATTACATACAATACTCAACCATTTGACATATTTAAGGCCATAGACTATAGAAAGAATGAGTCATTTTATGGACTCATCAAAAGGTTCATCGGAATATAGGTGGGAATGTTGTAAATACATGATCTTAGATTGGTTGACTAATTGATTGATTAAGTGATGGGGAAAGGATGGATATTGTGATTTTATCAGTCCCAATCAATAAGTGTGGTAGATTGAATGGAAAGATTAGGAAATGATTATAGATGATTGATATGCAAGTATTAACATGGAAAGGAAGTGACCACATGGATTAATGATGATGGATCAAATGATTCATCATGAATGAGATAAGGATGGATAGAAGAAAGAGCTTATTATTAGACAAAAAAAATGGTTTTGTATATTTAAATTCTTAGAAAAGGAGAATAAAACAAATTTTTAATTATCAAAATGATGAATTTGTGAACATAGTGATGAATTCATTGAGAAATGATTTTACAATTATAAAAACTTTGTTTGAGTTGACACATAGATGTTTCATCTAAGAATGTGAGATGGTTTGATAACTACCTTGTGTTTATTTTGTTCTTGCATTATATTTTCAATAATAATTCTAACTGAGTAAGAGTTAAACAACCTGAGTTTTGATATTGTTCATGATAATATGCACTAATGGTATTAAAAAACCATGATGATTATCATGTGATGCGCGTAAGGACTAATAGATTCACAAGGACAAAACTTAGTGCATCATGATATAGAAGATCATAATAAAACCATTAGTAATGCACATAGTTATCAAGACACAAGAAACAAAAATGAAGATAAGATAAAAATAGATGTTTGTAATAATGAAATTGATGTAAGTAAAATAAACACGGAAGTAAGAAAACACTGTAGAAGTAAGTAAACACCCATAATGTAAAAGAAAGTAAATGAATATACAAATAGGTAAGTAAATGACTAAAACAATTAAGCAAATGGCTTTTTTCGATGTCTTTAGATAGAGTAGAACCCTTTAGCATATATAATTTTTGACAATGTTGAATTGTCTGATGAGTAATATATATATAAGGGATGACTAAGGTACGTAACTAAGGACAAGGGACTTTTTTTTGGGATTTTCTAATGCTTTGGTTTTTTTTGGAGTTTGTAATGTTTTTAGATTTTGTTGGATTTATAGGTGTATATACAAGAAATACTAGCAAAGTAGAAACCATATTTAGCACTGAAAAGTGAGTGGTAGGGGATGGATAGAATATATTTTTGAGCATTGTTCCTGTTGTTGAAGTTTGTCATTGATGTCAAAAGTTCTTAAGAAAGGTTTTCATGAGGTCATTAAAGAATGTTATTATTTGATAACATCATTAAGAGGTATGAAATTGTATGAAGAGCATGTACGACATATGATCAAGGTATAATAGAATCAATAAGTGTTTCAAGGTCATTTTTTAAGTTTTAAGAGATTGAGAAGCCTAGTCATAACATTGGTCATTACATGAAGATACCTTGACATGAGAAGGTATGAGCTTGGTGGCCTTATGAGATGGATGCACAAAGGCATAAGAGGATGTATGAGTTTGTTTGATCATGCATATGAGACATTGGATCACTCATGAGAGTTTTAGCATGAGCATATATGGGTAGGACCTATAGACCTGGTATGCAATAAACCACCTTTAGAACCTGCTTGGCCTTATGAGGCATCATGATCTATTGTCAAGGAATATGATGGATGTTTTAAATTTATTGAGCATGTGATATGTTGTGTGATAATGTAATTGAGGTATAAATTGCATGAAAAGAGGCTTGAAGGTCAATTTCAAGGCCTAATATGATTTGTAGGTCAAGGTCTAAGTAAGGAAAAAATGAGATGATGGCCAAATGAGGCATGAGTTTTAGATTTAAAGATAATAATGAACATGTGACCATTTTTATTGGTGTGATAGGTTATCTAAAATGTGTTGACCAATTTTTAGGTCAAATGTTTTAAGAAAGGCATGAAAAGTGGTTTTGAGATTTCTTGATTGCATAAAATGAAGGGTTATCAACTCAAGAAGGAATTTTAAGTGTTTATTGAAATTTTTAATCTCTACATGGGAACATGATATGTTTAGGATAGATGGAGAAGGGTCCTAGATAAGATATCTAGGCATTAGTTTTAGAAATGAGGGACAATCCTTTATGAATAATCGTTAACACCATAAATAATGTCAACCCTCTCTAAAACCCTAACACTGACCCAATGGGAAATATATTGTTCAAAATAGCCCAGAATGGTTTTGAATGACTAGAAAATATATTGGAACATGTATTCAAATCTCACAGTCATCTCCAAGTGTGATTTGTTTGTTAGATGAGTGAGTGGACCCTACAATAAAGGCCTTGTTTCTCAGATATTTATTATAGTATTTAGAGTTGACCAAGTCAAATTTGATAAATGGATGAAGGTTTAAGACTGATACTTGTAATTGATGTCCATGGTGGTTTATAATTAGGTTCTATCCCTCATGGGTGTTAAACTAGTCATACAAGTTGACCAGTCGCTAACAGGGTTAATGGTATAAATAGTGAGAAATCTAGGTAGAAGTGAGAAGTTGATTAGGCATGTGTTATCATGTATAAGTTTTTAAAGCTATATAATACATTTAGTTTTGGATATAATTTTTTTAAGATAGTATAAATGATGAAAATATTGCTCATAAGTTGACCTATCTGGTATAGATAAGATAGTGAGGTACAAGACTATGAGATCAGTTTGCAAGACTAATATTACCATTTGACCATACTATATATCTATCTAAGAATGGTATAATGAACTAATAGGGTCATCCAAATGAATTAATATTCTATATAAATTTTAATATAGATGTTGATGGTAATTATTTTCATGACTATGTTTTGAGGTTAGTTGGTAGTTCTGAGTGGGTTACTTATAGAGAAGGGTTTGAGTATTTTTACCTTGTGTAATGAAGTCTAATGAGCTTGGTGAAAATTTTGAGGTATTTGAGGTTATATGTGTATGTTTTAATTCCATTTTTGTTTATCAAATTGGAATTTTATCTTCAATAGTTTAAGATAGACTTTCTAGATGTGCACATGCCTAATTATGAATAGTGTTAATAGTGTACTTTAAGTGGTGATTAGATGTAAAAGATGTCATAGACCTAAGATCATATTATTATGGGTATATTTTAGTGACATGTGAAGTGTTCCTACCATTTATGAAGTTTAAATTTCTCTAATAATATCTGTAGACACCGAAATCGTGTCTAACCCTTGGTCATCTTCCCTCTTGGTCCATTCCTAACCCATGCCTAAACCATGCCTAGACACCGAAATCGAACATAGTGATGAATTCAGCTTTAAAACTTATTAGAAATTGTGTCCTGGTAGATGCCACTTGGCATCTTCTACTTCAACTTTGTGAGGGACATGTGGTAGCTTTCACTGATCTCCTTGTCTTTTTTCATCAGGCATTTTTCCATGATATTTTCTCTTCAGTCGAGCTTTTCCTTTAGACAAAAAGTCTGAAGGAAATCTTCTTTTCCTTAGCTATTTCAATCATTTCAATTTCTTCAGGCTTTCTTCTTGAGTGAATTCCTTCAGACAAAATGTCTAAAGGAATTTTTCCTTGGTCATTCTCTCATGGAAAAACCTTTTCGAAGGAATTCTTTCAGCCTCCTTCACTTAGTCATTTCCATCAGACAAAAAGTCTGAAGGAATTGTTCCTTTTGGGCCTTGAACCAAATCCGAAGGAATTCTATCTTTTTTGGCTTCTCTTTAACCCTTGAACCAATGTTCCCTACCCTCCGTAAGGGAACTTGGCTCTAGTTCACTGCCCTCCATAAGGGCACTTGCTCCTGGGGCACTCCCTTGAACCTGTTGATTAAACTGACCGATTGAACCAACTTTGGTTCAATGGATCAATCTTGCATTTTGAAGCCATCTTTTTGTCTAAGTCTTTTGATCTCTTTGAATCGATTGAACCTATTGAACCCATTAAACCAATTTGGTTCAAGGTTCAATGGTTCAATGGTTCATTCCTTTGTTTTTTTGCTAAGTCTTTTGATCACTTGAACAAAATGCATTGAACCAATCACTCATTGAACCTTTGAACCATTGAACCTATTGAACCAAAATTGTTCAAGTTTCAATGATTCAATGGTTCAATGGTTCAATCCTTGCTTGGAAGCTTGTTGATGAACATTTTTGGTTGAACAAAGGCGTTGAACCAGTCTTAAAAATGACTAAGTGTTGAAAACTTATTATTTTGATTGAACTCACCTGCAAAAGCCTTTGAATCTGTTGAACTTGCTAATCCCTTTACTGAAAAATCTTGGAAAATGAGGAAATTGAATGCTTAGAATAAATTTTGAAAAGGGAAGAGACAATTTTTGGTCTTGCAAGACCAAAATAGTTCATATGTTGTCCCAAAAAATGAGTGACATTTTTTGGGGACAATAGTATCAAACTCTCAAGATATATATATGTGTGTGTGTGTGTGTGTGTGTGTGTGTGTGTGTGTGTGTGTGTGTGTGTGTGTGTGTGTGTGATGTATCATTTTGGCTTTAATGTTGTGATTTTGTATGTTGTCATTATGGTTATTTTTATCATTATGCTGGTTATGTATATGGATGATTTGGATATATTTATTTCTAGCACATGTATTTAAATTTGTTGTATATGCAATAGGAAATATATGTGATGTGGTTTATTTTCTAGAATTTATGAAAAACACATGCATGGTTAAAAAGAAACAAGTGAAAAGACTTGGGAAAATATAATCAATCAAAAATGCACTACACACTAATTCAAGTTGGGAAATGTGTAATAACATGAAAAATGACTAAGTATAAAGAACCAAGAAATGGAAAACAAGATGGTTAAAAAAAGGTTTTGTTTTCAAACCAAAGATGAAATATTTTTGTACCAAATTAAAACATGTAAAATCATACTAGTTTACATTGGCAAGTATGAAAAACAAAGTAATAAAATGGAAGGTATGTATAAGGGCACACATGGCAAGAAAAAAAAATGAAAAGTCAATGAAAATTTGGTCTTAAATTTATCACACTAATTCAAAATGGGAAGTATGACAAAATTCAATAAATGGTTAAAATCTTACATGCACTCAGAAAATAAGAAAATACGAGGTGCAAAAAAATAAAGTAAACATAAAACATACTAATTCAAGCTAGGAAGCATGTCAAATAACATGTAACTTCATAATCAATCGAATCTTATCTCATACTTGACACATGTAATTTTATGGTGACTTGATTGTTGGAAAACTTTATGAGGAGGGTTGGGTCCTATCCACAGTCTTACACTACAACTCCACAAAGGGAACACCACATGAGATGGAATAAGCATAAAAAACCAAGTACATGGGTAATAATGGTAATAGGATGAACAACTCATAAATGAAAACCCAAAGGGATGCCAAAATAACATTGGCAAGCAAAATAGTAATATTAGATTGCAATGCAAAAGGGATGTTAATTTTGTGAGGAATTGGCAGGTCCTATCCACGATCTTATGTTGTAACTCACAAAAGAAAAACCCAAAGGCTGTGATAAAAAAGCAAAACAATATTTCTCAAAAGGAAATATAAGGAAAGTGAATGAAAAAGGGAGTGTAAAAAGTAAAGACTTAGGCATCTTAAGAGAAGACCTTAGGAGATACGAGGCATACTAAGAACATGAGAAGACACTAAGTGACTAGTGGTTGTCTATGTACAAAGGAAACCTATTCCCTATAGACACAAATCTTTGTAGGTAGATAAGTGTTCTACTAAGATTAGTTCATGAAGGTATATTCATACAAGGAAAATTAAAATGGACCTACCTTCCCACAATGTGTTCCTCACTCTTCAAGACCCCTTACAGATCCATCGATCTACTACAAAGATTGGGTACTCACGTGAGAATGTAGGTAGCACTAGAAGATTTTTTTGAATTCCCCTATTCCAATCTACTAGCCTACCATACCCCAAAGGACTTTAGCTCTATATGAAGCTGACTATGGAGTTTGAACTTCGATTGGAGATAGGAGATGTGCTTGTAATCACATCTTTTAGTGTTATTAGACTTTTAAGAATATTTCATATTTTTGCCTTTTAATATCATTACCTTTTATTTAAATGATTTTTATTTTAATGATTCCTCCTCCATATGGATTTAGAATGACCAATCATGAGAGAGAGTGATACAATTGAATGAGTTGTAGTCTAAGGCTACAAGAAGCTAAGTAACTAAAGATAAAAGATTTACTAAGACACTTAGGCTTGACAATGAAAAAATATGTGATCTCAAATATCAATTATGTATATTCTTAGTTTGTGAAAAAGGGAATAAATGAAAAAGGAGATCCAAAGGTGGACCGGTAAAAGGAAATAGTAATGAGAAAGACTATTTACTAAATGATCACATGGTAAAAGGATACAATAGCCAAAGGGAATAAGGTATGTACAACCAAGTCACCATGCCAATTATCTATGAAAATTAAGGATAAAAAAATAAACAATCATGAAGATACAAGGCAACAACAAGATAAATATGGTGATTTTGTGAGGACTTACTAGGTCCTATCCATAGTCTTACAAAGCAACTCAAAAAATAAATATCCAAGGGATGCAACAAGAAAAAAGAGAAATATAAAGCAATGATAAGGAAGAAAAAACATATGTGATAAAGTAAAAGATATAATTAACAAGGAATATATTACAACAAAGAAGATAATGATATAGAATAAGTAAGAATTTGACACAATGTCAAATGATATAATCAAATATAGAAAAAGAAATAAAAAATTGGAACACACATCCAATCCAAATATAAATGTGAAAGCACCATGCATGTGATCATAAATATTGGTAAATTTGTCCACACACATTATCCAAAACATTAGATAAATCTCCATGAAGCTGAATACGAACTATTGTTAATGTGTCGTCAATCTTTGTTGAATACTGGGCAAATACTTCTTTTCTAATCTCCTCAACTAAAAAATTAGGAATACTCATTAAATCATGATGAGGAGGGAAATTAGGCAAAGGATGATTAGGAGAATGTGTGGGAATGGGATCTATGGGAGAAGGAAGAATCATTGGTGGAGAAGGATCCATGGGTGAAGGAACCACAAGAGGCATAACTATGAGACAAGGGGGAGACTTCTTACAAGAATGACCTATGGGAGGAATAGTAGCTGGTTCAATAATAGATATAATATTATCCTTAAGATGGTGTTGAAGGATATGACAATGATCAATATGATGTATGTTGCATTGGTGCCATATACAATACCTCTCACCATACTTAGATATGTATTTAGGAAGAATCTTGGGAGGAGGTATGGTAGTGTCTATGGATGAGGAAGAAGGATGCAAATATATTATCATAACTTATGACAATGGGTAGAAGAATTAGTAGTTGTCTCATGAAAATAATAGATATGCTTGTGAGTGTGTTTAGGAGGAACATTCACGGAAGAAGGTGTAATAAATGTGTAAAAAGAGGAAGATGACTCATTGGCCCATTTGGGAGGCAAAGGATCCATTTTAGGCAAAATAATAAAACCATCACCAAGAAGAGGTGGTGATGGAGAAAGAATATAACTAGTCTTAAAAGGAAGAAAACTAGTGAAAGATGCAAGAGTAGGCTCACCAATAGTGGAAGAGGCAAAAAGAATTGGTTCTGACATAGATTTTACTATGGGAGGAGTAGGATCAATAGAATGTCGAAGGTGGGTAGCACTAAATTTAGGAGTAAATCAATGATAGGAATCATGGAACCTAGAGAAATGGTAAGGTCTGATCATAGCATGATCCATGAGCATAGTCCTATGGGGATCCTTAGAAACTGTAGGTGTTAGTGCCATCTTTACTCTATGATAAAGAGGAAAAATAAAAGAATCAAGAAGTACAAAATTTATAACATGAGAGGATGTATGAAGAGTCTCAAGTAAAGAAGAATGATAATGCATTATCTTGGCATCACAAGATTAGACAAGACTGCCTAATAAAGGATCATCTAAAGAATAACCACCATCATAATTTAGCATATGAATATCAATGTCACAAGTTGTAAAAACTTTTTCATTGGAAGAAGCATAGTGAATAAAAAGATGAGTTTTGGATAAGACTAAAAGAATGTCATCGCAAGGAGGTTTGTGAGAATGAGGCTGTAAGGAAGTAATAATTTATTAGATGAGATGAGGTGTGAGATCAAAAGTTTTGATCTTGAGATTAATCTCATTAGTCTCATTATCATAAGAGTCTAAAAGGTTTGGAGGAATATTATCAATAAGATCAGGATGCCCATTGTATCCTTTGGTTAATTTGATAGGAAAGTTTAGATGTTATGACTCACAAAATGGAATGTTAGGTAAAGGCTCAAGAGTAGGAATCTTAAAAACACCATGATCTTGGAATTATTAAAAATTCCAAGGGTTAGTATCTCCTTGACTCCTATAAATGGCTCTATTATCAGGGAATTTAACACATTGGCAGGCAGAAGAAGTGATAGCTCACATACACTGAGTCCATAGCCTACCAAGAAAGATGATATAAGAAAGAGGAAAATTAAAAATCATCACCTTCACATGAATGGTGACAGGTGGGATAGTACTAAAAAGCCACACACACCTAAGAGGAGGCATTTGGACTTAATATTTCATTCTAAATATCCTTGGTAGGTACTACATGTGGACTTAATATTTCATTCTAAATATCCAAGGGTTTTAATGAAATCAAGAGAAGAAACATAAGTGATAGAATCCTCATCAATCAAATCATGCTTAACTTCGATATCACCTATTTGGAAATTAATAAATATGGGAAGATCATCTTCACAAAGAAAAATCTCATCAAGAATCATATATGTGATGATAAATTTTAATGAAAGAGAAGTGTCAATAGTTTTATCAACATTGATGGACATCTCTTCATGTTGTTGTAAGATACTATCCTCAAAACTAGATAAGTCTACCTCTCATCCTCCCAAGGGAGGATGAGGGACATTCATCTCAAATAATAGTTTTATAAGATGGTTCTAATGATGGGGAGATGTCGTCATGAGTTAAATAAATGGTATTTGAGAAGGGAGATTAATGAGCTCTATAATGGGATCCCACTCATCATAACCCATGAGAAGATTGTTAGATATAGGCACATAATGGTTAAGGAGGTCTTCAGAGGGAGGAGTTGAAGAGCATTGAAATTTGTGTTGATAAGAATGAGACGGTTTAGAATAAGGTTGTAAATCATGTTGAGATGATGAAATAATATGTTCAACTTGATCTTGAGAAGTAAAAGAGGTGTTAATAGAAGGTTGATTAACATTGAAAGGTTGATTATTATCGGTATGAGAGATGATAGAAGAGTGGTATGAATAGCATGGGATGTGTTATAAAAATGAGAATCATAAATTATATCTTCATCAAAGGCTATAAGATCTTCTTGGCCTAACTCATTTAAATGAGTTTGAGAAGAATCTTGGATAACACAGTATGTTTGAGGAGGTAGGGTGTAGATAGGCTGACAATCGATGAAAGCCACCACTCTTCACATATTAGTCATGATAACCACATTTTATTTGGAAATTGGTTCCACAAGACTTTCTAAATTATTGGTGGAAGATATGGGCTTGGCTTGGTTTTCTTGAATCAATTGATGATTGGGTAATGGATCCTTATAAATAGCTAAATGAGCATTTTCTTGATTCAAGGATTGAGATTTATCATGAATTTTGTATTCTTTGAAGCATGATAATAATATTGTTGACATTGGCATGTGATATAATCATATTCAAAATTAGGTCCAAGAAGAAATTTCATAGCTAAATTATGAAGTTGTCTACAGGTCTCATGAGAATGACCCCAACTAGCATGAAACCAACAAAACTTACTAGGATCATACTAGGTTTTCATAGGATGAGTAGGGTCAATTTCATAAGGAAGAGGCTTGGGTAGATGTTTATGCAATTCAATTAAGGAAAGAGGTTAATGAACATTAATGTTATTTGAAGAGAAATGAGGATTAGTAAATTGTTGAGAAGAGGAAGCTAGTTCTAAAGAAGGGGTTAGAATAATAGATTGGATGTTATGAATGGTATCATATGAATCA
Organism: Torreya grandis; assembly: GCA_037957365.1. Lineage (NCBI taxonomy): Eukaryota > Viridiplantae > Streptophyta > Pinopsida > Cupressales > Taxaceae > Torreya > Torreya grandis. The sequence continues at coordinate 1,258,045 of JARHVA010000171.1, read as the reverse complement.
AAAACACCATCACATGTAACATTGTAGTTTTTATTTTTAAGAAATAGACAGGGACCCACAGAAGGTTGGGGTGGCTTTAATTTATGTGTAAGGAAATCTTGTCTTTTAGATTGATTAATAGCTTCTTCCAAAGTATGTGAAATGGTACAGACTCGATATTATAATTTGGGATAAAGAGAATTTGTAAAGAAATGAAAAGGATTATCATTGGCCATGTTATGCTCACATTTTTTTGATAAAGTCTTCCATCATTTAACAAATGCTTGGGCAGTTTCATTTTGCTTGCAATTGATGAAATGGGCCAAAGTGTTTTTAGGAAGATCACTAGTTTGGAATTCTTGAACTATAGCATTCATCGAATCCTCCAAACTAGTAATGGAATGAGATCTAAGTTGATTATACCAATCCAAGGCATCACCTGTGAAGGTATTGGAAAGGATCTTGGTAGCATAAAAGGTGTTTAATTTAACCTAATCCTTATAAATATTTATAAATGTTTTAAGATGAAGAGAAGGATTAGTTGATCCATTATAAGTTATTGTAGGTGTTATACCTCCTATATCAATTTTATCAATTTGAGTAGTGAGAATTTAATTTTGTATATGCTTGATGGTTTTATTTATTAAAGGAGGTTGATGAATGAGATTACCTTGAGAATATCAAAGAGGAGGGGGAGGAACAATTTGGTTATGTGTGCCCTAAGCCATTGGTTGTGGCTGCATTTGAAGATGAATAAGGTGGTTTTGTATTCTCATCATTTGATTTGTGTTATGAGTTTATAAATAATTCAATATAATATTTGGTGTTGGTATTAGTGGCTTGGGTACCACTATTGGTGTTGTTGAGGGCTTAAGTTGAATGATGAGAATGAGAGGCACTAATGGCAAAGTTGGCTTATGTAGCAAAAGATGGACTAGTGAATGAAAAAGAGGAAGAAGCACTGGAAGCATGATTTCCTTGGGTAGAAAAAAAAGAACTAGTGGAATAACTAAGGATAGTGGATCTTAAGAGAGGCCCACTAGATGTATAACTAGTCATGGTAGTTGAGATACTAGGCATGGATGTAGAAGGAAGGAAAGAAGAAGAAGAAACATGATAAGAGGTCATAATCAAAGGAAGAGGTTATGAATCAAATAAATCAATACTCCCAATTCCATTTGAAAATGTAGAATGAGGTGAATGAGGTTCATTATCTTGATCACTAATCATGAGATTGTAAATGGTAGATGGATCTTTCCCTTTATGTTAGGGAAATTGTTTGATAAAGAAAAGCATTTTGGGAGTATACTCTAATTGAGGTTGGTTTTCTAGGAGAAAATAAGAATTATGTTGTAAAGAGGTATCATGAGGGAACCCATAATACATTATGTGAGTTATAATATGGACATTACTAACATTTGCAAAAAGAGCTCTACTTTGTCTATGGGAGAGCCTATGAGGATTGGTGAATTCCATCATGTCTACTCTTTTAAATTAAGTTTTGTCACCCAAAAATAAGTCCATGATGAAAGAGAAAGGAAAGAAAGATGAAAAAACAAATAATTAAGAAAGTGATAGAAACTAAGCTAGGTCAACTCGGTCGACCTAGTGTAAAAATAGGGATAATGAAATTGGACAAGGCCCACAAAACCAACCTAGTATAGGGAAAAAAAGCTAACAGAAAAGGAGGAAAAGAATAAAAAATATGTTAGGTCAACCTGATCAACCTAGTGCAGTGCACAAGGGCTGTATAAATTGCTAGGTCAACTAGGTTGACCTAGTGCAGCGAACAAAAGCAAAAAATAGGGTCTAGAATAGTGCAGAGTTGAGCTAGTCGATGTAGCACAACAGATAGGGAAAGAGAAAGGATTTCTAATAAGATATGAAATGAAAAAAGATATGCCTATATCTAGTCTAGAAAAGTAGATACTAAAATGAAATATACAGTAAATTAAATTGATGTTGGCCAATCCAATTGATATACATAAAATAGAAAGAAAAGTATAGAATAGAGTAGAAATAGAAAAATAGAAACTGACCTTAGTATTTTGGAGATGAAAATAGAATAGATTACTAACTTGTAACCTTAGATAAAACTGGTCCAATCAACAAAACTAGGTTGAGCTGGTTGACCAAGCAATATAGGAACCTACTACAAAATCTAAAAAAGTGTGCTAGGTCAACCTAGTCGACCTAAAATACTAAACTGGATATCTAGAAATGTGCTAAGTCAAGCTAGTTGACTTAGTTTATTAAACTGTAAATCTAAAAGTCTAGAATCTAGAACTTGCACTGTGAATCCTGAATAGGAATCTGCTACCAAGTGGCTGAAAGTGTGCTAGGTCAACCTAGTAAGGTGAACAAAAAATTTGAAAAGTGCTATAAACCTGTATTAGGTTGAGTTGGTCGATCTAGTTTCCTATTCCTACACACATAGAAAAATAACTAGGTCGATAGAATCTAGCCAACAAGTCAAAATATATGATAGAAGAGGTAATAAAAGTAATGAAATAAGTGAAAGAAAACCTATATGGGTTTGTTTCATGTTGGGTTCACTAGAATGTATGCAATCAAAATTGCATGATGCACATGAACCAATCCTAAATTGGATAAGATAGATCACACATACACTTATAATTTAGGGATACACTTGTTAAGCACAAGCATGACCAATATGAGGATGTTCTAGACTCGATTATGGGATCACTTGTATCATTTGTAACAACACATCATGTTAGGTAGGGTTCCAAAGCCTACAATCTAACATAATCGCATAACAACCCTAAAAGAGTCCTATGGTTTCTATATTCACTTATGATAATAAACAAGAAATTAAACCAATCTAATAATAATCAAATTAAACTAATCTAGTGCACACCAAAGCTTGTGGCAAAAAGTGGGGGTTAGAAAAAATAGATAAATAACATCTAAACTAAACATGTATAGGAGACATATACTCACATAAATGTATATAGAATCTTAATAAATGGGAGAGAAGAATACATACTACATTATCTATCTACTCTTACAAAGGAGAAATAAAGTTAGGAATACATACCTTTGAAGATGAACATGTCGAGTCTCAACCTCTCCCTTGGCCAATGGTGCTTCATAAGAGATTGTTGTGGCTTGTAAGGACAACCAAGATAAATTAGCTCTAGGCTACATGACCTACCTAAGCATCCAAAAGAATTCTCCACAAGATAAGATCAAAGCTCCAAAAGAAAGTATTGAACCCTAAAGCTTTATTTCTCAAGTATAATGGTCAATAAGCAGATGTTCATTTACACTTATTTTCTTAATTCAACTCTCTCATTAAATGGTAAGGAATGACCTTATATATATAGTAGTATCTCACCCTAAAAAATTTTAGACCTATCAGTTGTGCTAGGTCAACTAGGTCAACCTAACACATTATTTGGTAAATTCCTAAAGTTTATGCTAGGTCGATCAGGATACAAAACAACAAGGAATGCTAAAGTATCCTTAGAATAAGCTAGGTCGATTAGGTCAACCTAGCTTACTAAACAAGTCAAAAGGGAAACTAGGTAAGAAATGAAGGATAAAGCATGAAAAATGGTAGAAATAAATAATAAAATAGATAAATAATCCTAGGGTTCAATATTTTAGGAGGAAAGAGTGTAGATATCAAGTGGCAAAAGGAACAACAATCTTATAAAGCACCAAAGATCTACCCACCCCTTTCTCGGTGTACCCCTTAAGGCATGCACTCAAAGAGATTGAGACTCGATAGGTTCCTACAAGATAAGAACTGTTAATAATAAATAAAAGTGTGAAAATATCATGTTTATACACATTTTACATCATCAAACATTGTATAAGACCTCAAACTAACAACAATCATATGCTCACTCAGAACTCTCTAACTACTAAATACATAGTCATAAAAAATTGTCTCTCCACACTTTAATAGGGACTTATCATAAATGAGAGTACATTCAAGTGAACCTTTTATACCTAAATAACATATTTACAAGTAATTTATTCTTCAAATCTAGTCAAAACACTCCAAACACATCTCAGTTAGATGACTACATAGATATGCCAATAAGCCTATCAATATAGTCATGATAAGTGTTATCTTTAGATCTTGTAAACATACTTAAAACACTTATAATTGACATTAATATATCCTTTTTTTTATCTATATAACATTATAAAATAGATATATTATTGATTTTGAGATCAACCATTGGTCTTACAGACCAATTTATTAAGCTACTCTCTCATAGTCTTTTAATAGTCAAACAAGCCATTTTATCTTTCATATTAAAACCCATTAAGGTAACTCTAAAACTTCAATAAATAATTTATAGCTCAAAAATGTCTTAAAAAACAACATAATAACCATGATATGATTTATCTAAGTGCAAATATCCTTCAACTCATCATTCTCACTCACTTACTCAAAATTGTCATTCTATCTTGAGAACCAGTCATGGTGAATATGAATTCCAACATATTTAGTGACAAAACCAAGATATTTAAAAGAATTAAAATTATCCTATAATATCGTTAGATATACATCCAATATCTATATCATAGTTTGAAATAGCAACATTGGTCTTGCAAACCAATCTCACTGTCTTGGGTTTCACTGTCACATCTTCTCTAGATAGGCCATATTATGAACATCATATAAAAAACTTAAATGAATTTAAAAGAATATAACCAATGTTTACATGAGTTATATGTATTTAAAAACAGCTTAAATTAGTTTTATCCATTACTAATCCATTTCAACTCATCCCTAAACACATTCTCACTCTGACTAGTTTTTCTCACTGATTTCACCATTAGCCTATTTTAGCAATAGGTCAACTTGAGTGATAAAAATAGTTGAAATAAAGGATATGAATTGTAAAAATAAAATCATGTAAAAAAAATACAAGTATTAATATTCTCCATTCATCCATTTTTATAATTGGTCTAATGCAACTTTTATTTTCTACATCAATTTCTTTATAAACAAGCATTTTCCTATAGGTTCTACTAATTGTCCTAATAGACCATTACCACTTGGAGATTCTTGATGGAGTCCTATAAAATTTATAATAATAAAAATATCCTTAAAAATCCATTTTATTCCATTTCCAACAATATTTTATTTATCGGGTCACTTTAAGGGTTTTGAGAGGGTTTTAGACTAGTTTACATTATAAACATTTATTCATACAACTCTCTCCTTAAAACCACATCCTAATGATCAAAAATAATTGATAGGAACATTTTACATCTCTAAAAAACATATCAGATTCCCTTTTATTAGTCACACATTCCATAAAGCAAAATAAGTTCTTTTTTGGGTCCTTATCTCTTCATTCTGCATACCTTAGAGAACTTCAAACTCATTTTCTTGCTTTTTCCTTTAACTCCGGACTTGAAACTTCATGAGAACTCTTAAAAAAACATCTCACACATAAATACATGATTACATGATCATTATTTTACTTATAACCTAAACCTCATACCCCATTTAGTCACATTCTATCTCATTACACTTTAGGCTCTTGAGCTGCAGATAATATTAGACCTAGTAATAGACCCTCGAGCTACTGTTCCTACACTTTTAACCTTATTAACATTTTAAAACACATATTCACATTATATTACACTAATTTAAATCCTTCTTAGGTATTTTTATCATCTTATGACCCTTGGTTAGATCAAATAGAGTATAAGACTGGTTTATTTGCATAATAGACCTATAGGTCTTACCTATATAGTCATACTTTGAAAAATACCTAGGTGATTTAATGCCTCAAATTCATGTTCATATGTTCTCAAACGTCCTATTATGCCTCTTTGAATTCATCTCCTAGATCCATCATGCTCCTTCTTGAACCAGACTAGGTATCCTATACTCAAGCTTTTTTAAGAACTTTGCACTCAAGAACAAGTATCACAAACATGCACACCATGTGTTGAGCCTTGACATAAACTCTCAAGAAACTTCAGGTTACCTTAAATTATCTCTCTCTTACCTAATTAAATAATTAACTTATATTAATGATCCACCTTATTATGAGACAATACTTAACCTCAAGCTTCTTTTTGACATCAATGACCATACACAAACACATGAAATCAATGACAAATTGAAGTAATCTCCCCATTTTCTCATTGATAACAAACCAAATTGATGGAAAAACACACTTCAAGATGAATATCCTTTCAATATAAAACTTATCCATCAATCTTATCTCTCTCTCCCCCCTTTGACATTAATGATAAAGGGTTGTCTATAACTACCACAAGATCATCTACACAAAATCCATTGATCCTTGAATCTGATCATTTCACATAACAAGCAAGCTCTCCCTTTATACATAAATAATTCTCTACAAGCTTCTCAAGAGACCTAAGTTATTTCCCCCTAAATCTATTTTCCACCTAGATCATGTCATTTTGATGCATATTAGAACACTGAAAACTCTCATGATACTCTTCACAATGAATAAATATTACACACTCAATCAAGACCCTTTGATAAAACTCAAAACACTTGTCATCTTCAAATCACTATTATTTTCTTCATGGAACTTATATATTTTTTAATATGAAAAATTTTCCCTTTTTTGACCTTATTAGGTCACCATGATATCAAATAAACATTACAATCAATGACACAAACTCAAAGGAACACTACAACTATCTTATTTCAAGTTTACAAGATTCATGTGATGATATAGGACAATGATCACTTATAGAACTTCAAGAACATGCTTAGGGCACAAATAAATTATCATCTAACTCATAGAACACCACAATACCTTAGATTATATGAGCAAAACAATCTCTACCTTTAATAGTAATGGTCTTGTAGACCAATCTTCAACTCTCCCATTACTTGTTCTATCTTTGCTACTTAGACAACAATTTTGAGCTCACAACATGCATTACAAGCATGATATTTTTTAAAGGAAACATTGCACTCATTCCCTCAAAAAAAATATTGAACTCTAAATTCCATGAATGAGTTCATTTGATTCAAGAAAACATACCTATGGTTTGAAGGTCACAATTCACCTTGAAACTCTCATTCCTTTGTTTGTCACAACTTGAGCTTGTTCTTCATATCTAGGATCAATATGAACAAATACAAAGCATTTATAGATGATATATGACCTTAATAACATCTCCAAATACTTATAAAACTCACCTTGAGTGACTAATAACTCTATACAACTTTGCAAAATACCATTGTCTACCATTTTCAACTAACAATTAATTTTGACCTATAATAAATGAAATCATACAAACTTTCAAAATAAACTACCACTTGGAGGATGATCGTCATGGAGTATACTACAACTTTTCCTTTTACACCATCTTGATATGACCTCTTCCATAGATTCTAAAAGAAATTATTTGCTCTTAGGTCTAATGTACACATACAGTCAATTTGAACTCTAATGGTTAGATTTTTTGAACATATAATAGCTATTTCCCAAAGCTTAAATTTGATGGACTCTAGCACATCACTACACATAGAACCAACTTTAGAAGATCATAACTTGATATAGGAAACACTTCAAGGCATAAATTTTTTATAGGATCTTCTTTAGAACATCAGACAACATCTTCATGAAACCTTTGACCAGAGTTTGAAATTTTCATTACACATAATAAGCGCACCAACATGCTAGACTAATCATACCTTCATGATAGCTTGGGATGGTCTGGTTTTCTTCTAGGCTAGAATGATGCATTTTTTCTCTCTATAAATGATCAAATGACACACCAAAACTATACTAAGACATATATGGATGCCTCATAACCTCTTCTTTGTCCTTATTAACCTGTAAACACTCTTATCATCTAACCACATCAAAACAATCTTCCTAAATCTCTAAATCATCTCACACATGCTCCCCCTATCACCATGCACACCTTTATGCAATATTTATGATATTAAAAACTTGGTGAACACATTCAAAACAACTTGTATAATATTATAAAAACAATATATGAGTTTACATGATTCTACATTGCCCATCAATATCACGCTTTCAATAGACCTATTAGAGTTTATGATAAGGTCTAGGTGTAAACCTAAACCAAAAAAACATATTCCTTATACCATGCTAGCTAACTATGTATACCACCTTTAAAAAACTCTTGAAGCCAATTGTAAACCTTTCTTTCAACATGTCTTCAAATTTCTTGGGTTTGATTTTTGACTTGGATTCAATATAGTCCTTCTTCTTAGTCAATCTTTTCTAGTACCATCATGCAATCCTTTATGCAAACCTCAATCATGACCTTCATAATCTTATCCATCTTGTGCTTGTAGATCACCTTCAAAGCTATCAAACCTCCTCAAAGAGAACCTAATATAATACCAATTATTGGAAGCATAACCACTAAGAGGTGGGGGGGGGTGTGAATCAGTGTACAAAATTTTCTTTAAAAATACATATATCATTCATTAACCTTTCAAACCAATCTAGTAAACAAGCAATGCATAAAGAAGCAATTAAATAAGCATGGATCAAGATATCAACACATGAACATAAGAGATATGTGGGGAAAACCTCATGGGGAATAAAAACCCAATGACACACCACTTGGACTACTTGTGCTTAAGATATTCTATATTCTTAACCCTATCTAAACTATTTCAATTAATGGTTAAATAAAAACAATAAACTTATTCTAAACTAGAAATAATGTTATACACATTAGATACACTAAACCCTTCCTACATTAAATTAGAGAAAAAATTTGAACTAAACAACATGAGAAATCATCTTACAAGTAAACCAATACATAGCATTGTCTTGCTCTACCATGACATGTAGGATTTTGGTTAGATGTTGAAAAATAATAATAAAATACTATTATGTTTGGTGAAAAGGAATTGGAAACCTTGAAGAAAATTTATATTTTTGGTTGCAAAGGCAGAACCTAAAACCTTTCGTAGTGCCTCCATACTATTAATCATTGATTATCATAGATAGACTTTTTTAAGAAATTAAAAAAAGAACAAAGATAACAATGGTGCTGAAAATAACAAAGATAGTCATACAAAAACATGAAATCCAAGGTGTTGTATTTACTGTGTTCCATTAAAATGCATCTATTTTTAAGGAAAGTGGCATACACATACATAATTTTTTGGGAAAATAATGACAGGTTGCTAAATAAACTTTAAACTTGAAGGTCGTATGAACATAAAATATGATTGACTTTTTTCAAGCACTATATCCAGTGAAGAGTGGAAACTTTTGATGGGCTATCTAATTTTTTTTGAATAATTATAAGTATATAAAGTTAATTTATTGTAAATTATTTATTTAATATTTTAATGTTTTCTTTTTTTAAATATGAGAAGTTCTATCTTTTGAACTGAAATGTGGAGTGGATTGTCATTATTAAAGTTTCTCTCGATGGATAGAGTTGATAGTAAAAATTTAACCTATGTTTATAAATATCTATATTTTTTATTAGGTTCAAAATATGTAATTATGGCATGAAAATATAATCTATTATTATGTATTATTGATCCCTAATCCCTCTCCTAAGACCCACTTCTTTCATTAACTTACCTCTCCCAATTTTTTACCTTTGATTGGATGAATTTTTCCAAAGCTCGTATACACTCCTAGGACCTATGAAGGATGTCTTGGTACTCCCAGTACACTTTTTGAAGGGTCCTTTTGACTAAAGTGCCTTTGCCTCTTATTCTCATTTTTTTACCTTTTTGACCATTGGAAGATAGTTTGGTGCCAATAGGGTCTTTAATTTAAATGTAGTTTGTCTAAAAATGCGCAGGTTTTGGTCTATAGGAAGAGAAATCATATTAATTTCAAATTCGTTATTAGATGGGAAGGAAAAAAATACTAATCTTTCAAATATCTACATGTGATTATTATATTTTTTAGGTGAAATGCAATTTTTTTAAGCAACTCGCTAGAGAATAAAATGGAAATAACAAGATGACATTTGGCACATGTATTCAATGACACTTCTCCACCATAGAATAACACATGATTTTTAGTATTTTGGGAGGTAATAGTACATGGAAATGAGATTTGAATACATCTGGTAAATAAAATGGCACCCAGAAGCTTAGTGTATGGGTAAAAACTAACTAAAATATTCGTTATTCCCACTAAATATATAAATTACTACATAAAGATAAATTGTAAACACAAGGCCATATTTTTTTCTTTAATGTTGATGTCTAGCTCACCATAATCATATGTAATAGCCCATGGAGTGGGGTGGGAATATATAAATTTTATGTTTCTATAGCATCAACAAGGGGTAGACATTGCATATCAATCATTAAAATTATAAATTAACACATCTATATTAGATTCTAAAAATAAATAAAATTTAAAATCATGGATCAAAAAATGCTATATTATATAATAATAATAATATATAAATTATATATACATACATGTGTACACACACACACACACACACACACACACACACACACACACACACACACACACACACACCACACACACACACATAAGAGAGAGAGAGAGAGAGAGAGAGAGAGAGAAGAGAGAGAGATAGAGAGAGAGAGAAGAGAGAGAGAGATGAGAGAGAGAGAGAGAGAGAGAGAGAGAGAGGAGAGAGAGAGAGATGAGAGAGAGAGGAGAGAGAGAGAGAGAGAGAGAGAGAGAGAGAGAGAGAGAGGTGTGAATAAAAGTTAGACTCATGGATCTTAAAAAAAATTAAATTATATACATATTAATACATAATTAATATATTAAATATTATATTATATTAATTATACACACATAAATACATGTGTGTGTAGAGACACACACACAAATGTGTGTGTGTGTGTGTGTGTGTTTACAAATAGATACATACATTGTATATACATATGTATGTGTGTGTGTGTACATACACATATACATAAATACATATATGTATGTATGCATATCTGGAGGGTCTTTAGGATATAGTTAGAACAGGGCACTGATGGGCCAAAAGACTAGGTTATATAGGTTTATAGTTTATGTTAAACCCCTATATACATATGGAATAAGGATTCAATCATTTGATATATAAAGATAAGATATATATGGGGGGAATCTATATTTTTGGGGGTCCAAAAAAACTCTATATATAAGGGGGTCTCTCCCCAGATAGATATATAGGGAGTATTATCTAATATTGAACCAACCCAAACTAGAGATAGTTTGGGTAGGTTTGATTGAAGGATAAGTCTATTACCTCTATGTATACCTATATGGGTGTATTCCAACCACAAATTTAGGTTTGATATTGGGCCTCAACCACTTCTCCATATAGTGAAAGTCTCTTTATCTATATATGGCACTAGGTTTGATTGAAAAAATTAAAGGCTAGTTGAAAGGTATCCCAACTAAGGCTAGATAGGGTTGTCCAAATATCTATAGTATAGATAAGGTTAAGGTCTATCTATATAGGGTCCCCATATCTCATGGGTATCAAAGATGGAAGGGGATACTATACTAGATTATATACATCAAATAAATATTGTTTAGATGACTTCAAATTGTAGAATATGTGACTCCTATGGCTATTATTTTCCTTGGTCATAGATCTTCCTTAGTAGGAGGGTCTATCAGGTAGGAATATGATGAAGAGATACTCCTACAGTAATGGGAATACTATGATAAGAGAAGTTTAGGTGCATATTCTTGCATAGAGTCTTATCTTTGATCTATCTCTAAACTCTTTATCCATTGAGGAGAGGCTCGTTCCATATCTAGACTCTCTATCTAGATAACTAAGAAGAGGATGTTTATGTTTAAGGGTTTGATTGAGGGTAATTATGTATATATACTCTCTATCTATCTATATATATGTATAGGTATATATTTCCAAAGAGAGTGATATGTTTTTAAGGATAGGGCTGAGGAAATGGATGTTTAGAGAATCTGGTTCCATTTCTTAAACCTATATATACAAGATTCTCTATCTAGATATAGATATGTAATATAATAGAGTGGGGACACTATATAGAGTTGCGTTTAGAGTTTAGATATATATAAGAGGGGATCTCCATATATATATATATATATATAGGGGTGACTGAATCCAAACACATTTTATTGAAAAATATATCATTTTTATTTAAGGTACTCTACTAGATCGGACACACTATACACCCCATGTGAGTAAGATATAAGTCAATCAAGGATGCCCTATCTCTCTAGCATTAATATATACTCCATACACATATCTCTATCAATGGATTGCCTAATGTTAGGTGATTCTAACCTTCCCCCCCTCCCCTGAGTATAGCCTAGATAGAGCAAATATAGTCTCTAGATCCATTGGCCGAGTGTCGACTATATAGGAATCAATATTTGTTAATGCCATTACATATGTAATACATAAATAAATATGGGAGGGTGGATATAAATATGGATATAGAGAGTTGGATACATATATAAACCCATATCTATATGATGATAGCCTACGCTAGGTCAAGGAGGGCTCCTATCTCAATATAAAATATATATAAAAAAATACTCCTACCTACATATGGTCAATCTAAAATCTAAGCACTCCTCATCTCATTCATTACTTCATGCACCTTGTGCCATTCCCCCATATATGGATAGGGGTTTGATTGATGAATGTATTATCTAGATATGATGGTCAACCTATTTATATATGGGGTACATGAATAAACCCCATCAACTATCAGGAAGAAATAAGGGGTCTTTTCCTCCCTCAACTCCCATGCTTGAGGGAAATAAATATATATATGTGCCCCTTAACTTAGAGGTTAGTTTTGTTAATAAAACAACCAATTAAGTAAGATAAGAGTATATAAATAGGACATCGACATCTCTAGTTATGTTCTACATAGGAGGCTGAGGTAACTCTATGAATATATTTCTTCCCCCCAACCTTATATATAGGTAAGCCAATGATCATTTATATAACTATTGCCTCTACTCTATAAGATGAGATAGAGATCAGTTATCAAATGAATCCCTACCAATATATGGGAATAGATGTTGGTTTGACTATGTATAGGAGAGGAGGGTCCATATCTCCCTATCTATATATGGGTGACTACCTATATACCTATCTGGGAAAGAAAATAAAGAGTGCCCCCATATATATATATATATATATATATATATATATATATATAGGCTTAAATTAGGCTCATGAATAGTCGATAATTGGAAAATACTATATTGTACTACACTATAGATTATATATAGGCCTTGATAACCTATATAGATAGAAATACCCCCTAAATAGAGATAGATCCATCCAAATATCTATAATTTAGTTTAGGCCAACTTTATATAGAGGCCCAACTAGATATATATCTCTCCCCTCTCAATAGCCATATAGCTAGATAACATGATACAATAGATCATATCTATTATTCACCCATATATGGATAGGGTTAAGCTACATATAAGAAGATGGGGTAGGGGTGAGACCTATCTAGTAAATCTCCTTCCCCCTCCTCTTGATATATCATATCTATTATTCAACCATATATGGATAAATATAAGATATATATGTAGGGAGGGGACAAGTTGGGTTAGGGATGAGAGAGAGATTGGATATGACTATGACTATGAATATAGATAATTTTGACCTAACTATCAATTAGATAGATAGCTCCCCTTGACCCCATATCCATATAGTTAGAGGGAGAGGCCAAAAATACTATAAATTTGGGGGGAGGGGACCCTATAGATAGTTAGGGTCATCATCCCCATTAGGGTGCCTATAGATCTATAGGGGTGCATGAATGAAGCTATATAAGGGATAGATAGATATATCCACCCTCTCCCTATCCTATTGGTTGAGTCCCTTCCCCTCCAAATAGACATATAAACAATTAAACTTTACTATAAAGTCCCCACCCCCAAATTTTATAATTTAATTAGCATGGTTTATATTCTATAAGCCTTAGAGGTGGGATGTAATCCTTCAAGGCGGTCTGATCTCTCTCTCTCTCTCTCTCTCTCTCTATATATATATATATATATATATATATAATTGGGCCTAATATTCATGATTAAATCCTTTTAGGTGGTATTAAATCCTTCTAGGTGGGTTGCCTCCACCTTATATATAACTATAATTGGGATTGGTATTCCCACTTAAATCCTTTAATGTGATATTGAATTCCAATATTTGGGCCCATATCTAGATAGGGTCCTTACGAGATAGATAGACATAAGGTATTTAAGACTTGTAGGTGAGATTGAATACTAGTATTCTAGATTTGATCTCAGTATTCTGGCCCATATAAAGATAGGTTTCTTATATGTGGGAGTATGGTAGCTGGGATTCAATCCTTTTATCATAAATTCAATCCTTGTCCATTTATGGACAGGGTCCCCTATCCCTATATAGATAGATATGGGATATGAGACTGGTATTTAGGCAACTCATAGGTGGGAGTAGATCCTTGTAGGTGGGATTATATCTTGGTAGTTGGGATATAATCCTAGTAGGTGGTCCTATACCATATATTAGATAGGGACTAGTAAGTGGGATTAGATATTGGTATTTAGGATCCATATATATCTATCTCCTTCTTAGATCTATATAGGGGATTCAATACCCTAGAGATATAGGGGATGTGAGATCCATATATATAAAAGGGCTTTGTAGGTGGGATTAGAGCCTATCACTTGACATTCTCATACCAGGAATTAAATCCTCCTATTTCATCTCATCCCATGTGTGTGTGTGTGTATGTGTGTGTGTGTGTGTGTGTGTGTGTGTGTGTGTGTGTGTGTGTGTGTGTGTGTGTGTGTGTGTGTGTGTGTGTGTGTGTGTGTGTGTGTGTGTGTGTGTGTGTGTGTGTGTGTGTGTGTGTGTGTGTGTGTGTGTGTGTGTGTGTGTGTGTGTGTGTTCCCATAGTGGTACATAGGCTCATCATTCAAGCCTCAAACTCTATATCCAAGCCCATAGATATATATGACACTCATCACCCTATATAGATTAGATATGCCCCTATCTATATATGCACCTCAATACCTCAACTATATATATGGTTGATAGATGGGCTTATCACTCTATATTCAAGCCTTGTATTCTATCTTCAATCCCATAGAGTTATATGGTACTCTAAATTTAATCCTTACACTCTCATCCCATAGTGGTCAATGGGGCTATCACTTCCCACCCTACCTATATAATTGGCCCCATAGTGGCAAATAGGCTTAGGATTCAATCATTGTACTCTAGATTCAATCCCATAGAGGTATGTGGTGGATTAAATCCTATCACTTTTGAACATATCTGTATCTATAAATGGGGATGGGCCTATCACTCCCCAACCTACACACACACACACACACACAAGATCATCATTAAATCCCCAAACTCTATATTCAATATCTTATATATAGATTCAGTCCTTTCTAGATAGATAGATAGATAGATAGGGGGCTTCAATCCTTATAATCTAGATTTAAGCCCATAGAGATAAATGGCTCTCTCTCTATGTGTGTGTGTGTGTGTGTGTGTGTGTGTGTGTGTGTGTGTGTGTGTGTGTGTGTGTGTGTGTGTGTGTGTGTGTGTGTGTGTGTGTGTGT